>JACEVL010002547.1:0-12500 GCA_020284085.1 Aporrectodea caliginosa
ATCTGGTGAGAAGATAGTAGATCTGGTGATAGGAGATCTCCTTTTTTCCCATTCCCACTTACTTATTACACTTGTTTATGCTTATGAAATTGATGTTAATAAAGTTTTTTCGGCCTCTCTTGATTTCTTTCATTTCATAATATGGGACCGCCGTTCCCAGTTTTGCCCTCCGAACCATCTCTTCTTCGCTTGTAGAGAAGTTCATCTCCTGTGGCTTTGGGTAGAACGAATCATGTCAGACATTGTTGGCAAAGCCATTAAAATAGATCCGAACTTTGTTCTCTTTCAACAGACAATGGATCCACTTAAACACTTCGGATAAAACAGCTCTCCTCTAATTGAGTGGCGAGGCCAAATTAGCCACGTGACGCGATTCAGTTAGCAATCAAATTCAAATTAGCTCTATATAAAGCCAAATATAACTGCATTAAAGGTGTCTAAGAGTAACGTTATTTTCTTCGCAGTATTCAGTATTAACGACATCTTGCGACTGCCACTGAGTTTAGCGTGGACCTCATCTTAAAGAAAGACTAACCCTGCCAGTGGTTATTAAAATTCAGCCGGATCCCTCCGGATCTGAGATCCGCCAACTGAACTATGAGATCCGCCATTTAAAATAGCAGAACCGTTGCATAAATGCGTTCATGTTACAATTTTCGTCCACATGCACCTTGTTTCACACATTTTATGCTTATCCGTACAGCAAATAGCGAATATATCGGTTATAGATTCGCGAGAGAAGCTTAAGGTTTATTTTTGTGAGGATTTGGAGAATCGTCATCTCTGGTTGAGTAATTTAACCACTGTTCCTGCCATGGAAATTTGACTAAATGAAAGTTAACGAACGGTCGACGTAAGTGGCCGTGGCGGCCACAAGATGTCGCCAAACATTCGATGATACAGTGTCCGTGGATGATACAGTGTTCATCTTAGAAAAGTTTAGCACGTGTTCTTCCGATGCTATAAATTGAGCAAATGATGCCCAAAAAACAACTAAGTCGTTGATATCAATAGAACTATTGCCTACCATCGTGTAGTGCCAGTCCGAATACTCAATAAGAAGGAGGACGACGCTAATTATCCCTGCTATGCCACATGGTCGTTAAACAGAGACTACCACTGCCAAAGGAAATACGTCTAACTTAAATAGAATTCAAGTTACTGACAGATAGAGAAGTTGCAGATCATTCCTTACCTTGGCGTTTTGCCAGATGACTTTGCGATTGTTTGGGCTCGTCTTAAACACCTCTAACTCGCTGTTTTCCGAGTCTTTTAATTCACCAAATGCGTTTTATCGCGAGATAGACGTCCCCTTCGCGTCATAGAGTAAAGTCGATGTTAACGGTCCTTGGTTGAATCCCGAGGAAGAAGAAAAAGAAAACGAAATACTATCACGTTCTCTCATCCCTTATCCGACGCCTCATTAGCCCAGCTTCATGATCAACTTTGCTGCTGAGCAAGGTGTGTATGTCTGTCTGTCTGGGTCTGTCTATGCGTGTATGTCCTTAATATGTTTCTCTCTGCTTCTCTGTGTGCGTTTCTGTCTGTTTCTTTGTCTGTGTGCCTGTGCATCTGTCTCTTAGTTTCTATATGTTATCTGTGTGTACGTAGGCTATGTCTGTCTATAGCTCGTCTGTCTGTCCATCTTTCTGTCTGTCCGTCCATTCGTCGTTTCATCCGTTGTCTGTCTGCATATATGCATTTGTCTGTCTGTGTGTTTGTCCGTTCGTCTATATGTCTCTGCGTCTGTCTGTCTTTGTAGCAATTTCACGCATCGTATGGCGTTTTTTTACATAAAAGGCACGCATTGTGCATGACTGTATCTGTCTGACTGTCTGTTCCTGATTCTATCTGTTCCTCCTTCTGTCTGCATGCCTTTGTTTCTCCCTGTATATACCTGCTCATCCTATCTGTTCTGCCTGTCTGTTACTCCTGTTCGTCCTTTATCTGTCTGTTTGTCTGTCATTCAGTCAGTCTGTTGCTTTATTTTTCTGTGTGTCTGCCTTTCTGGCCATTTTATTTTCATCCTTTTGTCTGTCTGTCTGTCTGTCTGTCTGTCTGATTGTCCATCCTTGTTTGTGTGTTTTTATGTGTCGTCCGCCTTTCTTGTTTGTTTGCTTGTCCTTCCACCCATCTCTCTCTGTCTTTGCGTCCTACTCTCTCCATCCGGTCGCTTGTGTCTATCTGTATGTGCTTCGTTCTATCTGTCTAAGTTCTCTTTATGTTATGTCTTTCCACCTGTCAGTGATGTTGTGTATTAGCCTCTCTTTAAATATGCTTCTCTGTCTCCATATCCACTCTTCTGTCTCTTTCTCTTTGTTCTTCTGACTTTCTCTGGATGTCTGTCCGTCCGACCGTTTGTCTGTCGGCCATAGATCTATGTCTGTCTGTATGTCTGTCTGTCTGTCTATCTGTCTGTATGTCTGTCTGTCTGTCTGTTCGTCTGTCATGTCTGTCATGTCTCATGTCTGTCTTTTCATAGACTTGATTCGTGGACGCCTTTCTAGCGGATTTTGACCTCTTGAAGGAGATTGATGAACAGTCTCTTAGATCGTGGCAATTCTGAATAATGGCTACACCTCTTGATATCTCCGCCATTCAAAACAAAAAAAAGTCTTATTCCAGAAATTCTATGCTCATTCCTCCTGGCTAATAAATGATTAACTTTAAACACACGATAGAGAAACAAGCAAAAATTCCATTAAAGATATGTTACATCCATACATAGGCTAGTTGTATTGCGCGCACGCTAATTTGTTACATAAGCCTACCAACAACATCTGTACACCGACTAACACCCTTTCGACATGCCAATAAAATATACGTAGAATGAAGTATTATTATCCATTGTATTCGCTGAACCTTACATTCAATCTTAGTGACTGATCCACAATAACCTGGGATCTAGCGATAGAACGCGACTGGCGAAGTTATAATATAGATTGAAAGTGTATTGAAGGTGCCTGTTAGGCGCCTATCTGTCCCACTGCTTATTTTACAATCGTCCCTAGGGAGTAGATGGTGAGTCAACCTTATGGAATGGCGCGTCTCTGTGATCTTTGTGCCAGCATTTTACCAATGAACCATCTAGGCTACCCGCTGCCTAGTATCATCAGCAGCAAAGCAGTGGATTTGAACCCCGATCGCTCGGTTGATATTCCAGCAAGTTAAACACTAGACCATAGCGCACCCGAGCTACAGAGTCAAACGAATTATAACAGCCTTTCAGCATGCCCATAAAAATATACGATGGAACCTAAATGGGTTACTGACAACGTAGAATGAAGTATTATTAGAAGTATTATTATCCATTGTTTTCGCTGAACCTTACATTCAATCTTAGTGACTAATGCACAATATCTGCAATGGATTCAATCTTCGATCTAGCGATAGCACGCGACTGACGAATTTATAATATATATATTGAAAGTGTATTGAAGGTGTCTAAAGAGAGCATTGCATTATCGAAGGTTTAACGACATCTAGCCACAAGAGTTCAAAGTTTTATAAACTGTGGGCCTCAATTTGACGCTATATGCAGTAACTCCAGCAATTACAAAAGTCCTTAACCCTCGGGCTACCAAGGGAGGGGTTGGTTACCACCCCTCTACGTTTATGCATAATTTTTTTCTCATATAGAATATAATTTTACATTTTAGGTAGCTGTAGCAGATTCATTTGGTCACATTTTGAGGTAAACATCATGGTGGTATCCCACGCCATTCAAAAGTTATACCCGATATAGCCGATGTACCAGAGAGCAGGGGTGGATACCACCTCCCTTAGTTTTTAGACTATGGCGTATTCATTTTTCTTTCTGGAAGAGAAACAAATATACCATTCTGAAAGATTGGCATAGCTTTGATCCCGTTGCTACTGTAGTTGTGTGATATGTTCATCTGAGGATAAAGATAAAGACAAAGCAAGAACAGAACAGAACAGAACAGTAGGCAGTCCCTAAAGCACCATGCGGGTAGTAAGTGTAAGCGACTTCATTTTCATCATATAAGGCCAGCCCTCTCCCTCTCTGACACACCTTATCACCGACAGTATAAGGTAAGTGTACTCGTCATATCTAGTTGGCTATGCGGCGCAGATCATGCAATAAGTCACGAAATAAATTTCTGCCCTGGCATAGGTTTCAACCCTTGACCTCTATGCTGATAGTCAAGCATGCTGACATCTGATCATCGGGCACTCCATCCATTTTCAACTATGTTTGGGGTCTTATGCTGCTGATTGTTTAACCCTTTAACTACCGGAGGTAAAAAATTCCTGTGACCGGAGGAATACGTATGTACGTATACATGTATGTATCATTTTATGTGTATGTAATTATGTATATATTTGTTTATGTATGTATTAGGGGTCTGCGGGTATACCCGTACCCGCGGGTTTACCCGTACCCGACCCGTACCTGCGGGTCGGGTACGGGTCGGGTAGGCATTTCACGGGTCGGGTACGGGTAGGAGCATTACGGGTACGGGTATACTCAGTACATATGGCTCGGTAGTCGTGCCCAGCTTACCAAGATTAATGCTGACTCCCTTCGTCTTCGGTTTCCAAATATGTACTTCTCTTCTTCTGTCCGTGATCTTGGATTCATTCTTGATCCTGTCCTCTCTCTGTCTGCTCACGTAAATAGTGTCTCTCGTTCCTGCTTCTACTACCTACGCCAACTCCGTGTCATCCGCCAATCACTACCACTGCACACTATCACGACTTTGGTCCATGCATTGATCTGTTCCGGGCTTGATTATGGGAATGCGGTGTACATTGGTCTCTCCTCTACAAATACATCTAAACTTCAGTCCATTCTAAACGCTGCCGCCCGCCTCATTGTGGGCATTGCAAAGTTTGACCATATCTCCTATGTTATCCGTGACTCCCTTCACTGGCTCCCCATCCGCCAGCGCATCCAATTCAAGGCCTGTTCGCTCATGCGAAGCTGTCTTGCTGGGTCTGCTCTTTACTATCTTAGGGCCTTTTTGTACCTCAGTATCTTCTCTGCTCAGTCGTTCCTCCCTTCGGTCTTCGGCCCGTGGTTACTTGGTTGTCCCGAGGGTGCGTACTTCTACGGCCCAGTCTAGGAGTTTCGCTATTGTTGGTCCCAATAGCTGGAACCAGTTACCTCAGTCCCTCAGGACTGACCTTTTTTCTATTTCTTTTGACGAGTTCCGCAAGCGCCTGAAAACCTCCCTTTACAAATGAAGACACTGGCCCGGGTCGGGAGCGCCTCTGTTTTGAGTGGCGCTATATAAATGTTTGATTACGATTACGATTACGATTATACCCGGTTTTACCCGTACCGACGTGAACTTTCTGGGTTACATGTAATACTGAGTCTTGGACCTTCAAAGATTTACTATAACTATAGTGGTATTCTCTGTAAGTATCATATGCTTGTGCTGCCCTTTTTTGGTGTGCTTGAGTGAACTTGACATTCATTGATAGATGTTCAAGTCACAGATACAAAGTGCCTTGCTACTGCTACTGCTACTGCTACTGCTACTACAACAACAACTACTACTACTACCACTACTACGACCACTACTATTTATTATTATTATTATTATTATTATTATTATTATTATTATTATTATTATTATTATTATTATTATTATTATTATTATTATTATTATTATTATTATTATTATTATTATTATAATTATTATTATTATTCTCGTTATCATCATCATCATCATAATCATCATCAACATCATCATTATCAGCATTATCAGCATCAGTATCACCACCACTACATCAGCCTATTATCACGACTAGGCTACATGATAACTATTGAGTATTGAGCCTATTGGCCTGGTAGAGACTGGTACTATGGGAAGGAGAACTAATAAATGGCGGGTACTGTACGGGTACATCCGCGGGTACGCGTAGGGTCGGGTAGTTAGTTTGAGCACGGATCGGGTACGGGTACGGCTAACGTTTCTGGGTTACGGGTACGCGTCAGGTAGGATAAACGCTCTACCCGCAGACCTCTAGTATGTATGTTACATTTTTGAATTTTTTTATTATTATTTATTTTATTATTTATTATTTGTATTATTATTAATTTTGTATTATTATGAACAATTCCATAAAATTTGTGATTAAAAAATAAGTTTTTATCATTGTCATCAAGTGAATGGTAACTCTCCCCTTGCAGGCCTCCAATCGAAATCCTGACACGTCCATGAATTATTGTCCTCTTCTAATTCTTGTTCATAGTTGTTTTCTCCATCAGCAATAGCAGGCTCATCAAGTGTTGCCAGTAAAAGTAATTTCAAACTCTTCATCCGAGTCATTACTTTGCACATCCTCTCCACTGTCATCGCCATCGTCGCTTTTTAAATTGGCAAAGTGATCCACCACTTCTTTCAAAATGTACATTTTTCTCTTATGTGACATGGTTTCCGATGTTTATGTAATTTTCTAATAAAATTATTATTTCTAAATGCATTCAGTTTTATACAGACAAGAAATAAACACACAGTTTCAGAATACACATATTTTCATACGTCATAGTAGGTTATCATCAGCTTGTTTGTTCACTACTAGTGCGCCACCTTGCGGAGATTATAGATGTAGACTCACGCGCTAGTAGGCATATCTCACATAATTATAATATTCCCAGTACTTGCTATTGAAAAATCGAAAGACCAACGTTATGACAGAGTCCATGTTATCTCGCCGGATTCATCCGGTGTGCAAGGGATTATAATTATTTTTGGCCGGCGGTCATGGTAGTGAAAGGGTTAAAACAAAAACCAGGTAATTCCATCCACCACGCATTCACCTATTGATTTAAAGATAGTACTTCAAGCATAACGATAACTTTGTACAAATCAAAGTAGTGCCAGTCCCAAGCAGTGGCGTACGGAGGTGAAATGCCGCCCGGGGCGACGGCCCAAAATTCCGCGCCGCCCACTTAACCCTCGGGCTACCAAGGGGGGTGGTTGCCACCCCCCTAGGTTTTTTTCAGCTCAAACTTTTTCCGTATGGAATAAAAATTTGACCTTTTAGGTAGCTGTAGGGGGTTCATTTGCACACGTTTTGAGGTAAAATGTGAGATGATATCTCACACCGTTCAAAAAGTTATACCCAATATACCCGAGGTACCAGGGGGTGGATACCACCCCCCTTTATTTTTTCGACTATATCTTATCCGTCATTTAATATTAAGAGACGCAAATTATACCATTCTATAGAGGAATGTGGGGCTACATTTCCATGGTCACTGAGTTGACCTGAGACAACCGGAAGTGCTCAAAATAAATTATAATACGCGTAACATTCGTGAAAAATGGCTGAATGGAAGGACTCCCCCCTTAGTTTTTTGTCTGTAGCGTATTCATTTGTCTTCCTGGAAGAGAAACAAAGATACCATTCTTTAGAGGGAATGAAGGGCTTCATTTGCATACCTACATCTTTGTCTTTTGAATACCGGAAGTGATCAAAATAAATAATAATACGCGTAATCTGTATGAAAATGGCTGAATACAGCGTTATAACGTAAACCGATATATATGTATGGATATATATGTATGGATGTACATTTATACTATATAAACATGTGTAGGGATGATTTTGTGTATCTTTTATACATAGATTAGTTTCAAAACACACATAATCTTATATTTGTTTATCCAAAAGTACAAAATGTACGCAATAATATACAATATTGCTAATTAATGGGTCCCGTTGTTAAAAGGGATGTAATTTCGAGGTGCATTCACATAATGTACAACTAAATATACCATTCTGTGCAGAAATGAATGCTGAATCCAATGCTATATTACAAGTTATGATATGTAAAACCAAACACGAAATCCATGGGGGGGGTGGTAACCACCCCCTTGGTAGTCCGTGTTACAAAAAACTTGGTAGCCCTAGGGTTAATTTTGGCAATTTCCGGAAAATTTTCTTTATTATTCCGCTAAAATTTCTGATGACCTTTTTTTTTTTTTTTTTTTGCTTTTCCCTCTTATACTATCATTGTATCATTGTCAGAAGCCGCCCTGTCTATGATTGTCAGAAGCCGCCCTGTCCTGCGCCCGGGCTGCCGCCCCCTTGTTACCACTGTATGCTATTTAGTGGATTATTTTCTTCCTTTCCTTCCTTCTTTGTCTACTTTTATTACTTCCACTTATACTTTTTCAATTTTTTTCTGCATTCACTCCTTCTTTTATTTTCTTCAACCCTATTTTGCCGCCCCTCCTCAAGTGCCGCCCGGGGCAACTCGCCCCCTGCCCCCCTCGGTACGCCACTGGTCCCAAGCCAGAAGAAATGTGGAGGGCGACGTCAACGGCTCTGACAGCTATAAGATGCCGTTCAACGTTGGCACCAAAGCAAAAAGTAACGAAAATGTTCAAAGGGAGATCCGGCTCCTAGTTTTTGCCATAAGATTATTTAACCCAAATAGACCTTCGAAAAATCTCCATCATATTATTTAAGATAAAGGAGGGGCGATATTCAACAGAAACTGTCCCAAACGATGGAAATATATAAGTAAATGCAAGTTCGGCGCGATCGACTTTTACAGTCACAAGCTATCGCTTATACAATGAATTATACAGTTCTCATCTTTAAACACCTTTAACACGCAGTCTTACGATTATATAATTGAAGCAACTTCGTTAATTCGAGCTGTAATATGCCAAAAATAATTTTTGTCGGCGGCAACGGGCTATTTTGTCATAAATTGCCGATAAACAGTTACTGTGGATCCAATTCCAATTCGCTAGACTGCAGGGTGAATAAGTCGTCGATTTGGGCAAGGTAGACGTTAACGGTCCTAGGCGGCCACAGAATGGGGACAGACAACTGCCATAGCGCATTGGATAACATCTGGCGTAGAGAGCGAGAGGTACCGAGTTCGAGTCCCGTATGGCGGATATGCTTTGTAGGCTGCTATTAGCGCCGTGTATTTCAGGCTGTCTGTTCTGGGTAACCGGGCAATTCGTCGCCGGACAATTCGTCGCGGACAATTCGTCGCGGACAGTTCGTCGCGGACAGTTCGTCGCGGACAATTGGCGTTGAAAAGAATAATTCGCTGGATTGATGAAAATAATTCTTTGCCTAAATGGAAGCTGGATTGACGAAAATAATTGCGTAGATGGAAGCTGGATTGACTAAAATAGTTTCTCGCGAACCATAAGTGGGATTGATGAAAAGAATTCTTGCTAAATAGAAGTGGGATTGATTAAAACATTTTTGTGTTAAATAGAAGCTGGATTGATCGAAATAATTTTTCCCGAAATAGAAGCTGGATGGATGAAACTAAGTTTTCGATTCAATAGAAGCTGGATTGATGAAAATAATTGTTTCCGTAATTAGAAGCTGGATCCATGAGAATATTTCTTTGCTTAAATAAAGTTCCATTGATAAAAAATATTACAGAAAAGAATAATTCGCGACGAACTGTCCGCGACGAACTGTCCGCGACGAATTGTCCGCGACGAATTGTCCGGCGACGAATTGCCCTAGAACCCTGTTCTGTTAGTAGTTAAGATTTATGTCTTCTGTCATTTGCGTTCTTGTGAATTGTTTCAATTGCATAACTGTAAACTGTACCGGTTGCGATATGTGTCAACCGGATTGTTTCAATAAAGGAAGAATTATTATTATTATTATTAATATTATTATTATTATTATTATTATTATTATTATTATTATTATTATTATTATTATTATTATTATTATATTTATTATTATTATTATTATTATTATTGTTATTGTTATTGTTATTGTTATTGTTATTGTTATTATTATTATTATTATTATTATTATTATTATTATTTTATTATTATTATTATAATTATTGCCTCATTTTTATTTTTTTTAGGTAGAAAGAATCCCTCAGGCTCTTAGAAACTAAGCATAATTGTGTTTTATGGGTTCTCATCTCCATCGTGTTATTATTATTATTATTATTGTTATTATTATTATTATTATTATTATTATTATTATTATTATTATTATTATTACTATTATTATTATTATTATTATTAATTATTATTATTATTATTATTATTATTATTATTATTATTATTATTAGTATTATTATTAGTATTATTATTATTATTATTATTATTATTATTATTATTATTATTATTATTATTATTATTATTATTATTATTATTATTATTATTATTATTATTATTGTTGTTATTATTATTATTTTTATTATTATTATTATAATTATTGCCTCCCATCGGGTGATGCCTGTCCGAAGACTGGATAGAGAGAAGCGTGGTGCTAATCACCTTCTCATGCTACAAAACAGCCTCCTTGCACAGAAACTAACTCCATCGATCGAAATATACAGGGTGGGCCAGCATAAATGAACCAACTTTGCATGCATATAACTCCGTCAATTTTTTAAAGTTATTTATACTTGATGCGTGAAATTAAAGATATTTCTGCTCTAGTATTAGCCTTAAAAAGTCGAACTGGTACTAGTTTAAATTTTAAAGAAATGTTTGGAACAGCGCTAGCTACCATATTTTGTTGTCATTAATGACGAAATATGGCGCCATTGACAGACGATGATCAAGTTTTGATCCGAATTTTGCGAACTGATAAGGGATTTGATGCGTTTAAAATGATTAAAGAGTTTCCTAACAGAGGATAAAATAAAAATACGTTAAATCGTCTGATACGGAAAATTGATGAAACAGGAACTTCGCGTCGTAAACCACGCGAATCGGTACGCACAGCGCACACACCCACTAACATTGCTCGTGTGTCCCTGTTGCAGCGCGTGGTAGACATATTGAATATTAATTTGATTAGAAAAGACTGCAACAGCCTATCTCCTAATTAATAATTAATTTTGCTGTGCAGTACAAATTTCTGGCTATATGGTTTAATTTTTTGTGCAGTTACTGTAAAAATTGTCATGAATTTTTTTATTAGCTAGTTACTGCAAAAACGATGACTGTTGTTATGTCACGATCTACATCATGTAGGCTAAAGCTACAATAACAAATGTGTTTGAATCGTAATACTAGAATGAAATATCTTTAATTTCACGCATTAAGTATAAATAACGTACAAAATTTGGCGGAGTTATATGCATGCAAAGTCGGTTCATTTATGATGGCCCACCCTGTATAAGTTAATGCAAGTTCGGCGTAGTCGGTTTTTCAGCAACAAGATGTCGCCTAACAATAGATAATACAGACGCTACAAATGCTAACAATTTAATCGCCAGTATAATGCCACAGAAACGGCATGAACTGTTCAAAATAATTTATGTCGACGTCGACGGCCTTTGTTGTCAAAAGATGTCGTTAGACTTTAGATCCATCCATTCGCCATGGTGGACCTAGAGTCCTAGACGTTTTAATTCGTAGAGTAAGGTCAAAGTTAACGGACAATGGCGAACAGAAGATATCGCTAAACAACTAATGACAAAGTTCACATCTTAGGCACCTTTATAACACTTTTTCAGTCGCTATAAATAGAGCAATTATATTACTGAGTTTCAATCGAAGGTCTCGAAAGCCAAGACTTGTCCTAACAGTACGTCGTAGAATAAAATCAGAGTTAACACTTTCGAGGCGGTTGTCGACAAAAGTCGACAATAGGGGTTGAGGGCGGTTGTCGACAAAAGTCGACATCTAGGATTAGGGGCTCCAACATATACATAAATTTATATATATGCATATATATGTATGTATATATATATAAATGCACATACACATACATACTACATACATATATACACATGTATATATACACATACATATATATGTATATTTATATAAACAGACATATATAAAATGCATATACATGAATATATACATAATATGCATGTAGAAATATACATCTATATATATATATATATATATATATATATATATATATATATATATATATATATATATATGTATACATATTAGGGTGGCTCAGAAAACAAAATTTATGATTTTTTAACTCTCACCCTCTCAGAATGTTCCAAATAAATAAATAAAATTTCCTGTAAAGTTTTTTATTTTTAGAATGATGTTTAGGGGTGCCTCATGGCAAGTGTAGTTTTACACAGGAATAGCCTGTTCGTACAATGCCGCAAATTAGTGTTAGTGGTTAAGTCCAAAAAGTAAACAAATAATATTCATTGTCTAACAATATCTACTGTCTAGCAGTGCATACATTATTAATCAAGAGCATTAACACTGTGTATTCAACGGCTAATTAAAGGATTAATAAAGAAAGTTCTGAAAATGGTTCTAGTTGGACATCATCTTCAACACAAAAACAGATAATACAAAGACTTTCTACCGTTAAACGCTAATGTCTAGCATTTAAGTCCAGCCACAACTGTGGATTTCCTAGAGTCTTGGAACAATTTTCTATGCTCAGCATGCAATCATTTGAAGGAGAAACTGTTTCTGTTCTTCGTCAGATCGGCATAAAACTCCTGAATCAGAATTTCTACCATGTTGTTTACGACATTCAGTGCCTTGACATACTTCAGCACTGTTTTGAATTCAGAA
>JACEVL010002547.1:17500-19802 GCA_020284085.1 Aporrectodea caliginosa
AATTCTTGCTAATTATAGAAGTCGGATTGACGAAAATAATTTTTTGCATAGGAATAAACAGAGGTGGGATTGATGAAAATGCTCTTGCTAAATAGAAGCCGGATTTATTAAAAATAATTTTTAATTAGCTGTATTGATGAAATAATTCCTGCTTTAATGGAAGTTGGAATGTTGACTCGAATTCTTGCTTAAATCGAGGCTGGATTGATAGAAGGGATTTTTGCCAAAGTGGAAGTTGTGTACGTAAAAGAAAGTTAAAACGATCAAATTAATTACCAAGATATGAATCGTTGGACAGTATTTCATTTATATCTTTCAAAACTTATTAGGCCTATAGGCCATGGCTATATTATTACCGATCATCAGATAAACAAACGTCTGCGTCAACGGTTATGAATATTAATGAGATGCGTCACTTGATGTGTTTCTGTCAGCATTAGCCCCGCCCATGACTACCCGACCCTGGCTAGAATTTGGAAACATGCGTCCGGGATAAGGAGTAGTGCGACGTTAATCATTCTTATTTATGGCGCAGCGTCGTTAAACCGAAACTATTCACTTACTAGACGGGTTTGCATTCAGCGAATGGTTTCTATTGTTGTGTGATGTGCTCATCGGAAAACATCAGGATTAAATCCCGAGAAAGAAGAAGAGCCAATGGTATGAATGCTTGCGACTTCATATTTTTAGTCTCGGCATATTAGGGCGGGTGATCAGTCTCATCTTCGTAATCACAGTGTAATGGCAGTGTATGCCTACTCATTACAGCTGAGTTGGCTATAGGGGGCGCAAATGAAGCAGAAATCTCGGCAGAAACTTCTGCTGTGGTTTCGTTTAACCCATTAACGCCCATCACACCTTATATGATGCCTTTTTCAGGTGTAAAGACAGGTCTCAGTCAACACGTTGTTACTTCTCTATACTCAGCTGCGTTACCAACCCTATGTGTCATGAGGCATCAGGTCTACTACGACAACTTCTTTATGTGATAACAACCAGCGTGTGACTGTCGCTACCAGTTTCACTTCACTGCAGTAGAGCCATTTGAAAAGCTGGAGCTCAGCCAAAATAAGTATGTGGTTGATAAAAATCAACCAGCTGTCATTAGAAAGTATACTCTTCACATAGGTGTTGTGGGCATTCTGGACCCATTCATGTCTAACCATCACCTCGTGTTTCGATCCAGGAAGTGGTGGTGCCACTCTTTATCAACGGTTTGAACATGGCTGTTGTTGCTGCCTGGAGTCTGCACGTTGAAGTCGGTGAATTATCTGATCACCTGGCGCTACGACGGCAAATTGTGAACAATACCACACAACGATTGGACAAGCCTCCAACAGCTCTATCAGATAGCCACTCAGTCAGTGACATTCGCTTCGATGGAGTCGATCATCATCTGGGTTCCAAGTGCAAGACAAGCGAGATGTCGATGGTGTAAGAACAGGGCTGTACTGCACAAAGTGCATGGTTTTACTTCATCTACACTACGAGCAGTAGTATGATATACTATCATATCCTCGCATTTGTCAGTCTCCTGGAAGGCATTTTAGGGAAATATGTTGATGTGTATGATCATTGTGTTCAGTCGCAGAATGAGATTGTTACGAATGGCAATGTTTATCCTTGGCACTGGCCGCACTGCTTTATAACGTCTGAAAATTAGTTACTTCAACATTGATGTGTAGTTTTATTGCTCTAGCAAAGCAGCCTGTGCTTGCATAAAGTTAAACTAGTTTAGTTACTGAAAACCGCAAATTTAACAGATTATCTGCAATAAATGTGCATGTTGTTCCCAAATGGGAACAGACTCCATATGTGCCCAATGTTTCCAAATGGGAACAGCACGCCATCTAGCGGCTGATCGAAAAATCACATAAATACAAGTTCCAAGGACCTTACCCTAGCATCATTTCTTAGATTCCCAAGTATCATAAAGATTGGCCGTTGGGGGAAAGTTTGGGCGTTAATGGGTTAAACCAGCGACCTCTCGGCTGACAGTCAAACGCATTGGCCACTAGGCTATCGTCCATTCTGCCAAAGAAATCGAAAGAGAAAATGAATTCATTTCCTACTCAATCAGGAAAATTTAGGGGAATTTTCAGGTGTAGAGGAAGCTACAACTCACATCACTGTCTGTCCTGTCAATTTGTCTGTTCGTCTCTCTTTTGATCTGTCTATCTCTCCATTAATTTTGTTCTTTTGCAGATTAGTCTGTCTGTTGGTGTGTTCGTCTACCTAACCTACTGTCCTTTTATATATCTGTCTATCCGTCTGTCTGTGTATGTGTATGTCTGTCGTATGT
>JACEVL010002548.1:0-18749 GCA_020284085.1 Aporrectodea caliginosa
CAGCGCAGCGCGTTTGTCAGGCACGCTTAATTAAAAGAAAAGATATTATTATTATTATTATTATTATTATTATTATTGTGTGTATTATTATTATTATTATTTATATATTATGATATTAGGTCACGTTTACCGAGGCGTAGTTATTTCAGTTTAACGATAATGTGTGATAACAAAGATCATTAGCGTCGCCCTCCTCCTTCATCTACGCTTGGGACTGGCACTGCCTGACAGTCTTCTGGGAGGACTTGTGCCTCTCAGATGCGCAATTCTCGACTTGTGAATATATTATACAATGCAAAAGAGAAACTGTATGAAATAAGCCCAGTTCTACAGGCTCAAATTGATATATATCACTGTACACTAACAATGGGATAGGCTCTAGCATGCTGCTTGCATTAGTGGTCAGCTTTCCCATGCAATTTCCCTGTACAGCAGGGATGGGCAGTAATTGAAATTACGTAATTGAAATTACTTGAAATTGAGCAATTTGTAATTTGTTAATTTGTAATTCAATTATATTTTCCATGCATTTTGTAATTTGAAATTACATTTCATGTCCCCAAGTAATTTGTAATTTGTAATTCAATTACATTTTTCCAAGTAATGTGCCCATCCCTGCCGCTGTACAGTCATGTCATATACGAATCGATATTAAGGCAAGTGAGCATACTGCATTTATACATAGGTAGATAGATAGATAAGGCTCTGTTTCTGGTTCAGCTCTGTTTGGTTTTCGATGTCTTGTATACAGTTCAACAGTCTTTCGAAATAACCTAAGTATTTGCTTGGCTAATGCAGACGACAAATGCAATTACAAGTCCAAACTCGATTCTATTACGTCGGGCGGGAAGTGTCAACTCGGATGAAAACCGTCCAATTTTGATTCGCAGGGAGCTAGAAAACACAGCGCTGGGTGGGGCGACCCCAGACGCACGATTTGCCCCTCAAATAACACAATAGAAAACGACCGAAGGCGACTCCACTTCCCCGCAAACACATATTACTCCTTAACGACTCGGGGCAGATTTCTTAACCTAATTTGCCCAACGGACGCCAGATAATGGCGACAAAATGTCAGAAACGACTGTCAAGGGCTAGAGCTGGGGCTGGGGGGGGCTTCCAAGGACAGCATGCTCATAAATAATGACTCAGAAATTGTCTGCAGCGTATTAGTGATTGCTTTCCCTTTATATATATAATTATATTATATTGTATATATATAATTATATATATATATGCAGAGCTTATCTTATTTATGCAGAGTCGTCCGTTGTGCTGATTTCGACCATTTGCGTGAACTTTTCACAACTCTATGCTGTAATTAGCGTCGATGGCAAAGTTATTATCGTTAATTGCGATGATGCTGAACAATAGAACAACTGGGATGGTTTTGTCAAAGTCTGTCACGAATGAGTCAAACTTTCAGAATATCAATTAGGTTTATGCTTGTCTCATAAATCTGTCAAACTTTGTCCTGGATTCGTCAAATTTTCTGTTTAATTCGTCAAATTTTACCTTGAACTTTTTGGCTACCACCAATTGGAAATTTTAGAAGATTATACTATTCAAGGTTTCGCTCAGGATCGACGAAAGATATACGTATAGTGTTTCACTCATTAGGCACATTGTTAATGAGCCCTGATTTTTGACCCATTATGACGAAGTACTAATTGCTCGATTGCTCTGAAAATAGCTGCTCCAGGTTTATAATTCCGAGGGTTGAACAAGTAATTCACTGGTCAGATAATTATAAAGAGCAAGATGTGCGAGTTTGTTGTCTTTTGACGCAGTGACGAACATGTGTAGACTATGCTATATTTAGGCCTATATTACTCATTTCTCCCACTGGTGACTCTCAGCTATGTGCATTGTTTTGCTAACTGATGTAATAATTTATATTCGTTTGTAATGACAAATAATAACATTATGGGAGAGCGCAGAGCGCCTCGAGTAGATATCTATAGAAGAACGCTATGTGTAATAATTCAGTTACATTACTTAGGCCTACTACTAAGACTACGAGCGTAGATCTTCTTGAAACTATATACTGTATGTATGTATGTATGTATGTATGTATTTATTTATTTATGTATGTATGTATGTATGTATGTATGCATGTATGTATCTTTACTTTGATCAAGTGCATCTTAGGAACCCTCAAAAGCGCCTTGAACATACATGGCTGTCAATATAAGGGATCTGAATATTCTGGGCTTGCACTTACTGCACGTATATATAGTGTCTTCAAGCAACATAAGACTAGTACTACTACACTTATTTCCTACTTAAACCTCTCTGCAATTAACTTCTGCAAATCGCACTTCAGTGCAGTGTAGGCCTAATCCTCTCTCAATGGATTCCAACAGCTCAACGACATCTTATAATAAATATATATGGCACAAAAGGCCGTTGACGTCGACATTAGGAATAAATCTGTACAGTTCTCGCTTATTTTTAAATGAATAATAATACCCTTGTCCAAAGTCCTCTACTGTATAGCAAGGAGGACGAGAGTTGTCGAACTTTCGAGATTTGGCCACTCCCTTTAAGCACGTAGGCTTATAGTAGTAGTTTCAGTTTAACGACACATGTGTAATTACAAAGATTATTAGCGTCGCTCTCCTCCTTCATCCAGGAGGAGGGCTATACTATACTGCAGCAACTATAGATATAACGTACGATGCTATCTCATTACTGAGTTGATGAATAATGATTAGTGTCGCACTTCTCTTCCTCTTCCTCCTCTTTCTTTAGACGTTTTAGTGGCGCTCCTCTGAATCGTATACAATGTGCTCAATGTAATTGTCACTGTAATTAATTGTAATTATAATTACGACAATTTCTATAGTATCGTCAGTAGCAATTAGCTACTTCTAGGTTGTTTTACACTGTGCAGTCGTGAAGCTGATCTGGCCTATTTGGCCGCCCTGGGTTGGGAGCGCCTCTGAGTAGTTCCCTTGAAGAGGCGCTATACAAATTCTAGTAACGAATGAATAATGAATGAATTTCAGACGCCGTCTTTTTGTTTAGTTTCAGAGGAGATGGTGCGCCCTCCGGCGACCATTCCAGTCCCGGACTTTCGACGGACAACGGGATCGAACCAAAGAACGAACCAGATACTCCGCCACTGTCCGCCGAATCCCTCTCGGAACTCGATCCAACGGACGCCTACGCGCATGCGCCGTCGGTCGGAAACGGTCCGACGTTCGCGGCGCAGACTGGTGCTCTGTTTTCCTACCGGAACTCGGCGGCCGAGAACCAGTATAGAGTAATTCCCGAGGACATGGAATACCAGGTCAGGCCAAGAGTTTCGCCGTTGGACTTCTACGGTGCACCGTCCTCCTACTCGCAAATGTACAACCGGGGCTCTTTTTACAGCCCCATCAAACACCTACAGGGAAACACGGAAATACTATCGTAAAGTCTATCTATAGAGTATACAACCGGCGTGACCGTTCTACGACTTTCCAGTGTTGCGCTTAATCTCCGGCTTTCTCGGCCCATGCAGACGGTATCAGGGGCTTTCACCTGCGGACGTTTCACCTCTAGGAAACCCTCTGGAACCCATGCAGACGATAAGAGACGTACATCGTATACGATCAAATTCTTCCGATGGAATTGAACGTTAGGTGAGAATTACCACGACGGAGAAATCAGCTTAAGAATGGATTCCAAATGAATGGTTTTCTAACATCACTTAGCTGTCTCCTTGTCAGTCTGCCTGTCTGTGTCAGTCTGCTTGTTCGTGCACATCTGTCAGCCTGGTTATACCGCTGCTACAACAACAACTGCAGATGAACATTTCCAACGAGGCAGAACGTATCTCCTTAGTCTTCGTTTTCCGAAGAATGAAATTAAATACAACAATTTCTTATTTCAAGAAATTTGCGGACAGCATGATTTGTGCATATTCGTTTAGTTGTAATTCGTGAAACTATAAGCGAACGTTGCCCCGTTGCTTGCTAATGTGCTCACGTTGCTATAGAGATTATTATCATCATCAGAGTACATTGCATTATGATCTTATGCTGTATTTAATGCATGTATAGGCCTTAATCAAGACCTTGTGTCTAAATATGTGTTTGCCAGTTTAGACGTCCGATTTCATACATTAATGCATCCATACATACAGGCGGACATACATACATACATACAAGTATACATAAATGCATACATGCATATATGCATACATGAACACATACATAGGCTATATGCATACATACATATATGCATACATACATACATACACGTAAATGCATACACAGACATATACATGAATGCATGTATACATGCCTACATACATACAATATACACATACATACACAGATACATACATACATACGTGCATGCATACATACATATTACATACAATATATGCCTATATACATACATACATGCACATTAGAATTTATAACGCAGTATCGCATATGCATGTGTTGAACATTGTACCTTTCAAATGCACTGGAGAATGCCTAACAGTTTTAAAAAGGTTCCTGCAGTTAAGCTTAGCTGAAAATGTTTCTTGTGCTTAAGTTGGAATAGTTCGGATTCCAAGAGAAGACTGTGAACTCGTTTAGACTTCATTGCGATGGACTTCACCTTCCTCTTTTAACACAGACCCATTAAACCCTTCGGCTCTCTAAAGACTTTGTGTAAACACATGAAAGTCGGGCTGGTGATGATGGTAGCCACAAGGTAACCGAGTGCAACCGAATGTTTTGCGGATAACTCCCAACAGCCAGCCATGATAGAGTCTCTCGTGAAACATTTCTGCGGCGTAAGGGCTGCCTCTCATCACGCCTTAGTCCTGCCATCGTTTGAGAGACGTATAAGCGGCAGGAACAGACCACAGCGGCCGAAACACTCGCAGTCAATGCGTGCACTCTCTCTCCCTCTCTCGTCTGGTTCCCCTCCCCCAACCGTCCTTCCCCATCCGCTCTTGATTGACAAGTCCTAATCAAGTACAACACCCGTCGACGCTCTTGGCAGGTCGTGAAGACTTGATTGACACGTGACAGGCACTCCGGGCAATGTTGGTTTTCTCCAGGTTCAAGTGTTTTGCGATTGAGTCTTTGACTGCTATAGAGAAGCTGTGGAACTCTGGTTAAAAGCATCGGAGCCTCAACCATCCTGCGAAAAGTCCACACGCACTTAAAATGACCCTGAACGAGTGCGTCTAGATATACACTGTGTCCACGATAAAGTAGACCCCTAGACTTTGTTAAATATCTTGGTCAATTGTACTACTATAGGTACTAAATTTGGTGCACATGAACTTCAGTCTATTCTATCTAAACCCTGCAAATTTTATTACAATTGATGCAACGGTTACGATGATATACCCTTATGAAATTGGGTGGTTCAGGAACCAAGTTACCAACACGTAAAACGCATAGAATTACGTCATTTTTCTGGCTACCGCAGGGATAGGCTGTTGTTTATAAGCGTCATTTTCGGAAACAATTAGACTACGAGACCTGTTTTACGTAACAGTAACAGTAACAGTAGTTGGTTGTAAAGAAATGGTTTTCAGTGCAGAGGACAAGATTTTAATCAAGGAGTTGAGAGAGACGAAGGGGTATGGCGTAGGAGACTCATTACAGAATTTCCAATGAAAAATTGGTCCCTAGCTGGGGTCAGCAAGCTGTTAAAAAAGATTGCCACAACCGGATCAGTTGCAAGGAAACCACGAGACGCAAACAAAACCATGGACGCAAACAAATATCAATGCTGTCGGAGAACTGGTGCTGAGTCAGGATGATCAGCCGCGCACGCATCTGTCGATGCGTTTTACGTGTTGGTAACTTGGTTCCTGAACCACCCAATTTCATAAGGGTATATCCTCGTAACCGTTGCATCAATTGTAATAAAATTTGCAGGGTATAGATAGAATAGACTGAAGTTCATGTGTACCAAATTTAGTACCTATAGTACTACAAATGACCAAGATATTTCACAAAGTCTAGGGGTCTACTTTATCGTGGACACAGTGTACATTGCATCTATAGAATAATGTTTATATCGAACTATAATGTGTATGTATGTAAGACAAATATATCTAAAAAATATGTTAACCATATATGCATATGTTATTCATTTGCAAATACATATGTATTTGTAATTCAAAATGGCTGCTTCTGTTAGCCTTAACGATACTAAATGTGATTAAGAATAGCAAATTTATCAGTTTATAATAAGACGATTTATATAGCGCCGTAGCTGGCCCGGCCGCAACAATGGCACTGTATATGTGTTCAAATCTGCAACAGTGGTAACTACTAATTAGATCGGTCTACAATGGTGGGCTACACGCATAGGCGGATTTAGGGGTGGTTTACGGGTTCACCCCCCAAATAAGTTTCAGAAATTTTTTTATGTTTTTACATGCAAAAAGCCAAAAAAAACTGAACTTTTGCGACCATTTCCAATGAAAAACGCCCCCGAAATCTTAAAAAAAACCTCCGAAATGTTTTTCTGGCTACGCCCATGGCTACACGTTATTATCATAATCATTACATCCCTGTATCTCTGGAATTGGAATGAACCCTATACCTACTATTAATGATAATGATTATAATTTTGATCATTATTAATTAGGTATTGAAATCGCATTCATTTATTAACCTAAAAAGCGCGGGTCTTGTTGAATAAAGAAGTCTTCAATTATTGTTGAGCATACTACAAGTGCTGTAGCAGCCGTTACAATTGAAGGCTTATTTTCCTACTAAACCCGCTCTTCTGATGTTAATAAAAATTAGAGCGATTTTAATACCTAATTAATAATGATCAGAACAATAATTAATAATCGTCAATATGTCATTCATTCATTCATTCCGAGAATTTATATTGCATATAATTAAGAGAAGGGTATGGCTCATTCCTATTCCAGAGATATAGAGATATAATGATAATAATAATTTGCATAGATACACATACATGCATATATGCAAATTAAATTTTATATATGATATGCCTGTTAAAATTGAAGGCGGATATAGACTTGGCTGAGTTGCAGAATTCCCATTTTCCACAAGCACACACATTAATATACACACACCTACACACCTACCTTCCTACACACACGCATTAATGCACACCTACACACACACACACACACACACACACACACACACACACACACACACACACACACACACACACACACACACACACACAGTTGATTGGATCGGAGCGTGTGCTGTCGCTAGGGCAAAGCAAAGGCATATGTGGTGGCAGTCGTACCGTTGTTGGTTGGAATCATTTCATTCATTCGGTCGCTTATCTTAAATCAACCGGTCTCCTTCCTGACAGCAGTCGGTCGCTCTGGGGCAGAACCAGCCGACTGAACACACACCGTGTCTAACTGCATTTGCATACCATAGAGCCACAATGCATATATTATAATGTCTGTCTGTCTGTACGCCAGTCAGTCTGGCTATCTGTCTGTCTATACTTCTGCTTTAGCTCTGATATCTTCCACCAACGCTTAGTTTTACAGTCGCCTAGATCACTGGAACTCGCTTCTTAATGGTGTCAATAAGTTTAACATGCTGAAGCTGTAGAGCGTTCTGAGCTCTTTGGCCAGAACCATAACTAATTCGTCAAAATATGAACTTAAACCACCTGTGCTTAAATCTTTGCATTGGCTTCCTGTTCAGCAAAGGATTTGTTTTGAAAACATTGAACCCTGGCCAGTTACACAATACTTAGCATCGGTTCCGATTCCCAGACTGGCCATTATTCAGCGAGGTCATCTGGTTGTCATTCTCTGGTCATACTTGGAACTAGAACTCTTCTTGGTGAACGAGCTTTTTCAGTAACTGACCGGACCTATACATACATCTGTCTCCGTCCCTCCCTCCCTCACTCTCTGTCTGTCTATCTGTCTCTCTGTCTGTCTTTCTGTCTGTCTCTCTGTCTGTCTCTCTGTCTCTCTGTCTCTCTCTGTCCGTCTGTCTGTCTTTCTGTCTCTCTGTCTGTCTGTCTATCTGTCTGTCTATCTGGCTGTCTCTCTGTCTGTCTGTCTGTCTTTCTGTCTCTCTGTCTGTCTATCTGTCTGTCTATCTGTCTGTCTGTCTGTCTCTCTATCTGTCTCTCTGTCTGTCTTTCTGTCTGTCTGTCTGTCTCTCTGTCTGTCTTTCTGTCTCTCTATCTATCTACCTATCTATCTATCTATCTATCTATCTATCTGTCTTGTCTGTCTGTCTCTCTGTCTGTCTGTCTTTCTGTCTCGCTATCTATCTATCTATCTATCTATCTATCTATCTATCTATCTATCTATCTATCTATCTATCTATCTATCTATCTATCTATCTATCTATCTATCTATCTATCTATCTATCTATCTGTCTGTCTGTCTGTCTGTCTGTCAGACTGTCTGTCTGCTCGGCCGCTTATCATTTACTTACCTCTTTCAAATTGCTTATCCATCATAGGCTGCCTTTCTGTCTTGCGGACTAATCTTCTGGATATTGGCCTGATCCAGGCTTGGTTTCGGTGTGCCATCGGTTCATGCCTTGTACATTAAATTAGAAGTTACTAATTAAAATTACTTCGAATTCGAAGCCTTATCGTATACTCAAAATTGCAGAAGCGTTACTTCAAAGATAAGCGCAGGGCACCAGCTTATTCAATAGTGCTGCGTCTTGTCAGAGAGGTTGTCCGGAGATACCAAATGAGGATCTTGCGCCGGTGTCTAGCGCCTTCGTGAGTTTCTTGTAAGGCGCTATATAAATGGCCATATATATATATACATGCATACATCTAAATCCGGTTGCCATGGCAGGGAGAGAAGGAGGCAGAGAAGCTGCTAATGTGGGTTTCGTTTAAGTCGAGGAAGATTAGCTATGCGTCATTGGAATGTATATAGCAGGGATGGGCAAATTACTGAGAGAAATGTAACTGAATTACAAATTACTTTGGGACATGAAATGTAATTTCAAATCACAAAATACATGGGAAATGTAATTGAATTAGAAAAATGCAAATTACAAATTACGAAATTTCAAGTAATTTCAATAACGTACTTTCAAATTATTACTGCCCATCCCTGGTATATAATATTCTATGCTTAAATAGAGTGTATATAATATACATAACCGTATGATTGTCTACATGTATATTAACGACGTAAGTTTCCGGTTCCTCCCATCATAAGAATGAGGGCTTAACGTCGTCAGCCTGCAGATGGGGCGTGGCTCTTCTTCTGCTAATGGTCCAGACTATAATTAGACCGCTCTCGAGTGACACCCAACACTGTTCGCAATTAACCAGAATCCTCCTGAAGCCTCGTCATTGGGGAGGGGTTTGGGTGAATGCCTAACACTCCGGCACGAAGAGCAGAAGATCAGCATGGACGCGGGATCAATTCCCGCTACCATCCCAAATGTCGACTCAGCCTTTCATTCGCCAGATGGCGTTGGTAAGATGAGTAATAAGACAGACGGGCGCCTTGCATGGCTGCCATACAATTAAATTCGACTCCTGTAACTTGTGATCATTCGTTCATACTATGACTTGTATAATCATACTGCATGCGTTCATGTCAATTTGAATCAATAAACGAAGATTATTATAATTATTATTCTACTGTATGTAGTGGGGCACGGTGGTTTAGGGGTATGTTCGGTGCCTTGCATCCGGAGGGTTGCGGGTTCGAATCCACCTCAAAGCCGCCGCGTAGGGACCCTGGGCAAGTCCTTCACTCGCAATTGCTCATGCGCTTCGGCGTGAAACTCCGATTCAGTGTCCGCGCTGTGGTCGGGAGCGCCTCTGAGTAGAAATCTTGAAGGGGCGCTATAACAAGTGCTCATACATACATGTATACCTTCCTAGTCCATGAGATTTCTTCTTCTTAGGACAACCCCTCTGACTCCTTTGGACAACCCCTTTGACTCCTTAGGACAACCCCTCTGACTCCTTTGGACAACCCCTTTGACTCCTTAGGACAACCCCTCTGACTCCTTTGGACAACCCCTTTGACTCCTTAGGACAACCCCTCTGACTCCTTTGGACAACCCCTTTGACTCCTTAGGACAACCCCTCTGACTCCTTTGGACAACCCCTTTGACTCCTTAGGACAACCCCTCTGACTCCTTTGGACAACCCCTTTGACTCCTTAGGACAACCCCTCTGACTCCTTTGGACAACCCCTTTGACTCCTTAGGACAACCCCTCTGACTCCTTTGGACAACCTTTGACTCCTTAGGACAACCCCTCTGACTCCTTTGGACAACCCCTCTGACTCCTTTGGACAACCCCTCTGACTCCTTTGGACAACCCCTTTGACTCCTTTGGACAACCCCTCTGACTCCTTTGGACAACCCCTTTGACTCCTTAGGACAACCCCTCTGACTCCTTTGGACAACCCCTCTGACTCCTTTGGACAACCCCTCTGACTCCTTTGGACAACCCCTTTGACTCCTTTGGACAACCCCTCTGACTCCTTTGGACAACCCCTTTGACTCCTTTGGACAACCCCTCTGACTCCTTTGGACAACCCCTCTGACTCCTTTGGACAACCCCTCTGACTCCTTTGGACAACCCCTCTGACTCCTTTGGACAACCCCTTTGACTCCTTTGGACAACCCCTCTGACTCCTTTGGACAACCCCTCTGACTCCTTTGGACAACCCCTCTGACTCCTTTGGACAACCCCTTTGACTCCTTTGGACAACCCCTTTGACTCCTTTGGACAACCCCTTTGACTCCTTTGGACAACCCCTTTGACTCCTTTGGACAACCCCTTTGACTCCTTTGGACAACCCCTTTGACTCCTTTGGACAACCCCTTTGACTCCTTTGGACAACCCCTTTGACTCCTTTGGACAACCCCTTTGACTCCTTTGGACAACCCCTCTGACTCCTTTGGACAACCCCTCTGACTCCTTTGGACAACCCCTCTGACTCCTTTGGACAACCCCTCTGACTCCTTTGGACAACCCCTTTGACTCCTTTGGACAACCCCTTTGACTCCTTTGGACAACCCCTTTGACTCCTTTGGACAACCCCTTTGACTCCTTTGGACAACCCCTTTGACTCCTTTGGACAACCCCTTTGACTCCTTTGGACAACCCCTTTGACTCCTTTGGACAACCCCTCTGACTCCTTTGGACAACCCCTCTGACTCCTTTGGACAACCCCTTTGACTCCTTTGGACAACCCTCTGACTCCTTTGGACAACCCCTTTGACTCCTTTGGACAACCCCTCTGACTCCTTTGGACAACCCCTCTGACTCCTTTGGACAACCCCTCTGACTCCTTTGGACAACCCCTCTGACTCCTTTGGACAACCCCTCTGACTCCTTTGGACAACCCCTCTGACTCCTTTGGACAACCCCTCTGACTCCTTTGGACAACCCCTCTGACTCCTTTGGACAACCCCTCTGACTCCTTTGGACAACCCCTCTGACTCCTTTGGACAACCCCTCTGACTCCTTTGGACAACCCCTCTGACTCCTTTGGACAACCCCTCTGACTCCTTTGGACAACCCCTCTGACTCCTTTGGACAACCCCTCTGACTTCTTTGACAACCCCTCTGACTCCTTTGGACAACTCCTTTGGACCCTTTGACTCCTTTGGACAACCCCTCTGACTCCTTTGGACAACCCCTCTGACTCCTTTGGACAACCCCTTTGACTCCTTTGGACAACCCCTTTGACTCCTTTGGACAACCCCTCTGACTCCTTTGGACAACCCCTTTGACTCCTTTGGACAACCCCTTTGACTCCTTTGGACAACCCCTTTGACTCCTTTGGACAACCCCTCTGACTCCTTTGGACAACCCCTTTGACTCCTTTGGACAACCCCTCTGACTCCTTTGGACAACCCCTTTGACTCCTTTGGACAACCCCTTTGACTCCTTAGGACAACCCCTCTGACTCCTTTGGACAACCCCTTTGACTCCTTTGGACAACCCCTTTGACTCCTTTGGACAACCCCTTTGACTCCTTTGGACAACCCCTTTGACTCCTTTGGACAACCCCTTTGACTCCTTTGGACAACCCCTCTGACTCCTTTGGACAACCCCTTTGACTCCTTTGGACAACCCCTCTGACTCCTTTGGACAACCCCTCTGACTCCTTTGGACAACCCCTCTGACTCCTTTGGACAACCCCTCTGACTCCTTTGGACAACCCCTCTGACTCCTTTGGACAACCCCTCTGACTCCTTTGGACAACCCCTTTGACTCCTTTGGACAACCCCTTTGACTCCTTTGGACAACCCCTCTGACTCCTTTGGACAACCCCTTTGACTCCTTTGGACAACCCCTCTGACTCCTTTGGACAACCCCTTTGACTCCTTTGGACAACCCCTCTGACTCCTTTGGACAACCCCTTTGACTCCTTTGGACAACCCCTCTGACTCCTTTGGACAACCCCTCTGACTCCTTTGGACAACCCCTCTGACTCCTTTGGACAACCCCTTTGACTCCTTAGGACAACCCCTCTGACTCCTTTGGACAACCCCTCTGACTCCTTTGGACAACCCCTCTGACTCCTTTGGACAACCCCTCTGACTCCTTTGGACAACCCCTTTGACTCCTTTGGACAACCCCTCTGACTTCTTTGGACAACCCCTTTGACTCCTTAGGACAACCCCTCTGACTCCTTTGGACAACCCCTCTGACTCCTTTGGACAACCCCTCTGACTCCTTTGGACAACCCCTTTGACTCCTTTGGACAACCCCTCTGACTCCTTTGGACAACCCCTTTGACTCCTTAGGACAACCCCTCTGACTCCTTTGGACAACCCCTTTGACTCCTTTGGACAACCCCTTTGACTCCTTAGGACAACCCCTCTGACTCCTTTGGACAACCCCTTTGACTCCTTTGGACAACCCCTTTGACTCCTTTGGACAACCCCTTTGACTCCTTTGGACAACCCCTTTGACTCCTTTGGACAACCCCTTTGACTCCTTTGGACAACCCCTCTGACTCCTTTGGACAACCCCTTTGACTCCTTTGGACAACCCCTCTGACTCCTTTGGACAACCCCTTTGACTCCTTTGGACAACCCCTCTGACTCCTTTGGACAACCCCTTTGACTCCTTTGGACAACCCCTCTGACTCCTTAGGACAACCCCTCTGACTCCTTTGGACAACCCCTCTGACTCCTTTGGACAACCCCTTTGACTCCTTTGGACAACCCCTCTGACTCCTTTGGACAACCCCTCTGACTCCTTTGGACAACCCCTCTGACTCCTTAGGACAACCCCTCTGACTCCTTTGGACAACCCCTCTGACTCCTTTGGACAACCCCTTTGACTCCTTTGGACAACCCCTCTGACTCCTTTGGACAACCCCTCTGACTCCTTTGGACAACCCCTCTGACTCCTTTGGACAACCCCTCTGACTCCTTAGGACAACCCCTCTGACTCCTTTGGACAACCCCTCTGACTCCTTTGGACAACCCCTTTGACTCCTTTGGACAACCCCTCTGACTCCTTTGGACAACCCCTCTGACTCCTTTGGACAACCCCTTTGACTCCTTTGGACAACCCCTCTGACTCCTTTGGACAACCCCTCTGACTCCTTTGGCAACCCCTTTGACTCCTTAGGACAACCCCTCTGACTCCTTTGGACAACCCCTCTGACTCCTTTGGACAACCCCTCTGACTCCTTTGGACAACCCCTCTGACTCCTTTGGACAACCTCTTTGACTCCTTTGGACAACCCCTCTGACTCCTTTGGACAACCCTTTGACTCCTTAGGACAACCCCTCTGACTCCTTTGGACAACCCCTCTGACTCCTTTGGACAACCCCTCTGACTCCTTTGGACAACCCCTCTGACTCCTTTGGACAACCCCTTTGACTCCTTAGGACAACCCCTCTGACTCCTTTGGACAACCCCTTTGACTCCTTAGGACAACCCCTCTGACTCCTTTGGACAACCCCTCTGACTCCTTTGGACAACCCCTTTGACTCCTTTGGACAACCCCTCTGACTCCTTTGGACAACCCCTCTGACTCCTTTGGACAACCCCTTTGACTCCTTAGGACAACCCCTCTGACTCCTTTGGACAACCCCTCTGACTCCTTAGGACAACCCCTCTGACTCCTTTGGACAACCCCTCTGACTCCTTTGGACAACCCCTCTGACTCCTTTGGACAACCCCTTTGACTCCTTTGGACAACCCCTTTGACTCCTTAGGACAACCCCTCTGACTCCTTTGGACAACCCCTCTGACTCCTTTGGACAACCCCTTTGACTCCTTTGGACAACCCCTCTGACTCGACGCAGAGCTCATGCATAAACTGGACACCTTGGCTTTCGAGTAGCGCTTTAGAAGTTCAAAGTTTACGATTACGATTACGATTCAAGATGTTCTAAATGTAAATTCAGACATTTTTCTATAGCGACCTTATAGCTTCGACCCTGTTCACTTTTCTCTGCGTCGCTCTGATTACATCATTTACCACCGATACCTGTTTGAATGGGTACCGTATACCATGTTAGCCTTTGTTAGGTATCCATATATATACGGACCGCGTGCTAGCTCGAGATTAAAATCTCTGAATTATAAGCCACCTTTCGCAAACGAACCGACGTCCTTATCAGCAGAGTTGCATGGGACGAACGCTCCAGCTAATGAAGCTGACCGGTCCGGTAATGTCTCCTCCTACTCAATATTGGAGGCAGCGTATAGGCAACCCATGCTATGTTCATTAACCATTAATTAAGTTTATTGAAGGGCTTAATACCTTAATTTGTGTCAGCTCATCAACTTCTCATCAGTTCATTTAATTAGGCTATCTTAGTTTGGTCTGCCGACGCAAGCGCATTGATGCCTATCACTTTCAATCCAATCCAATATGGTGCCAAACCTGGGAAATTAGAAAAATAATTCGCTCAGTCAAACTGCTTTTAAATCCGCGTTATTGAATACACCCCACGTCAAATTTTCAATGCAGCCATGTACTGACCGCAATCATGTCTCAGGTTGCTGATAAGGACTTGTATATACATTATATATTCATTCATGTGTATACATAGGCTACATAATTATGAATCATTATGTATGCATATGAATACACTGCCCCTATATATATATATAGTTGGAACCATCTTGCGCATGAATTGAGTCCTGCAGAGCTCCTCAGCCTGTCTATTCCTCTGTTTCGGAAACGACGGAAGACTATCCCATTTGTTAGTGACAGCACTAGCTTGGTCGGGAGCGCCTCTGAATCGCTCTGGCGCAATATAAATGCTTCTACCCTACGTGTACAGACTGCATCGAGTGGGTAAGGACCCGAACCGGAAAGAAGCTCTAAAATAGCAATTTGACAATTCGCAGCCAACGAAATAAAACCATCTTAAATCTTTAAATGTAATTAACTTTCGTCGACGATTTCCTCCGCCGCCCAACCACCGCATGCATGTATAAGCAAACGCTTCACTTCGACACTACAGCCATGGTAATACGATCCACCCGCTACCGGCTAATTTATATATAATATAAGACTTATATTGGTCGGTTCATTATATATATTTATATATAATGAACTCATTATATAGGTATATATACATCCATGTGTATGTATGCGTATATATATGTATATGTATATGTATAAATATATATTGACGTCCTGAAACCCGATTCTCCACTTGACGAGCAGCTGCTGACAAGTGAATCCATGACGTGTATGTGGAAGGGACGACGTACGGACTGCTGTCTAACAGCAAGTAACCGAAATCTCAAAGCTGTCACAATACTGACGACGCATCAGACTTACCCTCCCCATTATTGGTTTTCCGACAGGCGCTATAAAAATGTTCTGTTTGCGACATAATACAGCAGATATAATTCAAACGACCGTGTAGTCAGAGCACGTGTTAAACTTTCGTGTTCAATATCTTAGACGCGGAGTTCCTCATTAAATCCACAATTAATAAATAACATCTAATCCAAATGCAACGATGGACTTGCATATCAGATCACAAAGATCGTCCATATGCATGGTCATGGGCGCCTGCGCATAGGGGCAAGAGGGGCACTTGCCCCCCTCCCTGAAAAATTGATACCTTTTTTAACGACTACTTTTTGGTGTTTAACATATTTCTTCGCAATGAAGCACTAATTCAAAACAATATCCAAGCAAAGATTTTTCTGTGGATATGGTTTAAAATTTTACATTTAAAAAACCTCTATGAAAAATACCCATTTTCTTAAGATCCTGTTTTGCATTTTCAAGCTCTTGTTTTAAACATTTAACCGTGACCGTTGTGTTTTGCCCCCTCATGCAGAAATATCTGCGGGCGCCCATGTGCATGGCTACTGCTCTAAGCCGAGTTTTCCTGTTCATTTGCCATTACATAGACGTCCGTTGTTGGATGGTGGCGCATATAGCGGAGTTTGGACAGGAACCGTTCGGTCCTCCTCAGTCGTCGGCGCTAATGAAGGTCACCGGTGTTGGGTTTCGCCCTCCGTCCGTCCGTCCGGTTTCCTTATCAGAGCGACTGGAGGAGCGGAGCGGAGGAGGGAACTGGATTTTCGGACGGTGTTTTGACAGTTTCCTAAAGCCAACAGACGCCAGACAACGTCATGCGATATCCATTATCCCTCTCTCCACACGCCATCTGGCCTGGCATCTCCTCCAAGGCAACACAAACCAGGCCCCACCGTACTTAAACGCGCCTATTTACAACTATGTATGTACAATTGTACATTAGGTGTAGCACACGCGCGTCCAGAGTTGCATAAGCTGCCAGCGGAGGGTTGTCAAGTGCATCGTCATGTGACGTCTCGCGCATGCGCAACGCTGGGATGAATTATTGCAGGCTGTAAAAAGGCGTTGTTATGACGACGAAACTAAGACAATTCGCGGAATTCGGTTGCCTAGTTACGAGAACTCGTTGACTTGTTTTTAAACGAAAGTACTCTGATTTGGTCATATATTACTGGTGTGTGTGTGTGTGTGTGTGTGTGTGTGTGTGTGTGTGTGTGTGTGTGTGTGTGTGTGTGTGTGTGTGTGTGTGTGTGTGTGTGTGTGTGTGTGTGTGTGTGTGTGTGTGTGTGTGTGTGTGTGTGTGATACCTGTCTGTCTGTTTCTTTCTACGTATCTTGAAGATTCCTAATAAGTACATAATTATTAGTGTTATTAGGCGGAGCGAAAGGATTCTTCCTTTCTTTTATCACGTTATGCCATGTTCTGTTTCCCATACTAGAGGACTCCGATCGTCCACGCGACGGGAGTTTACCGTACTTCGCACAAACCGGAAGTTTGGACATCGTGCTTCTGTCTCAGGGCCCTTAGAATGGAACAGTCTTCCAGTTTCAGTTCGCCAGTGCACATCTGTTGCTCAATTTAAATCAAAATTAAAAACTCATCTATTCACATTGCACTATGACTAGGAATGCAGCGAAACGCGTTCTCGTGCACCTGTGTTGTTAAAGCGCGCTATAAATTTTCATTTGTATTGTATTGAATTTTATCTAAAGGCTAACACGGAAGTTTATCTTATAAGGTAGCGATGGCTGACTGGTTCATTGGTTCAACTCTCGCTACGATACCGGTAACATAAAATGTGTGGGTTCGACGCTTTCTTACCTCAGGTTATCTTGCACAAGAGTGTCGGTAACGGCCAGAGATGACTCTTTTCTAGTTACTGGACTGTTTAACCGACCTCTTTTGTCGTCCAAATTTTGGCTGACCTTTCTTGTTTTTCTCACCGTTTACAAAGCCTGCTGAACTTTTGTTGAAAAGATATTGTAATAATTGTACCACGCTTGAGTTGAACTTATATACTGTAGGTGTGTGTGTATTCTACTCTGTCGGGTCAAAAGAGGAGGGAAAATCTTAGTCTTCCATTAGCTCTTCGATTGGGGGGTCATAATCTCCTGGCTTCTATGCAGGCGCCTCTAACCCCGATCACCTGAGCTTTATCAATTTTAAAAATACAACCATCATAATAAATTGGCCCCTCTCCCACCAGGGGCGGCGCCAGCATATGGGGCTAGGGTGGGCTGAAGCCCCCTATCGGCGGCTCAGCCCCCAAACAAAGTGTGAAATCACTGCCAATGCCAGAGATGAGGGGGAAAATGGAAGGAATTGGGTTTTAGCCCCCAACCTGAAATCCTGGCACCGCTACTGTCTCCCACCCTAACACTTCTACGTCCCTATGTCAACTTTTGAAGGATAATTATCACCCGATGAATTCGTTGAAAAATGAACAGGGTCGAGACCATACGGTCGCTATATAAAAAGTGTACATTTAGACTTACATTTTACCCTTGCCTGTAAAATTAGGTTAATTGGTGTACATCAGAAGCTCCTGTGCCTCTTTGGAATTCACTCATATCAAACTACGGCAGAAGTTGGCCTAGCTAAAGCTACACTGGCTATAGACTATAGAGTGTAGGCATCACCCGAAAACGGCAGTGGAGGAGTTTATAGGTGATTAGGTAAGCAAGTAGTTCTTTTAACGACGCTGTGACCTATCTTCGTATACAGGCTTGGGAGTGCCGCACCCCCAGCGGGTCAGAGCCTCAGAGGTTAGAAAGGATAGGCCTATCTTCATCGCGGGATGCTCTTGTGGAAGAGGAGTGACTGGAAAATGATGGAAGAGGCGTTGGCCCTTAAACACTTCCTTGAACGTTCCTAAGGCAGAGCATCAAAGAAGAAAAATAAGTGGGTTGAGATTCAATATTTCGTGCTTTCCAGAAAAGTTTCATCATTTTTATTATCCATCTAGTTTAACTTGCAGGAATCTTGATTGCTTGCATCTTGCTTGATTGAATGTTTGAGCCAC
>JACEVL010002549.1:0-18337 GCA_020284085.1 Aporrectodea caliginosa
TTTCGGAACCTTGGGGGATTTTCCGATAGTATCCTATTGATGAGGTGGCGGCGCGTAGGTGGGACAAGGTTGGTAATATTTGCTCGTCGCGTTTAGTCATAGCGAGAACTTGGGTATTATAGAAATGTGGTTTCTTATTAGTTCTATTTATAATAATAGCTAATAATTTGGGTGGTTATAACAAATTTTAAGCATCGGTTGGATGGTTGGCCCAGAAAAGAACATTTACCTCTACTTTGGTGTTGTACAGTCTTGCTTGCTAATACCACCCCGAGCATTAATCAAATAAAGTCACGAATAGTATCGTGCAGAGTTCATGGTGAAACTAGGCGCTTTAAATTCTGCCGTGACTTTAAACTTATCCCACACGTGTTGCAGTTCCTCTGGTCCCGTCAGCTCCACCGCTTGAAAAAGCCTTATGAAATTTATAAAACTATAATCTTCGCTTTCACAATAATTGAAAGATTCACATGTTTACTCAAGCATGTCCCTACGCGAACTAACAAAGATCCACAGATGGCTTTGGCGCAATGGAAGTCTTAGAATGAAGACCCAGCGAGTCCGACCTCAGATCGCATATAAATTGGTTTCCCATCCAAGCATTCTATACAAATGTAGCGCGAAAACTTAAGCTAATTTACCTTACAAAACAATACATCAATACATTGAAGGAGACAGTAGGTAACAAGACATTACATATGATACATAGCAGCGTGTCAGAATCACAGCTGAATCTGTATTTAGCTCAAAGCATTGCCAACTGTTCTGTTACAAGTATGAAATCCAAAGCTACATTTGTTGTCGCCTTCTATAATATACCTACGACGTATGCATTTTGTAGATATATACCTCTTGCCTATGTATGTATTTTTCTACATTTTGTCTATGAATTTTTATCTCGTACATATGTATTTTGTACATGAACATAAAAAAATATATAAATATATAGTTATATATATGTATAATATATATATTTATATATATATTGTACATACTGTATTGAGGAGCGCCTCTGAGTAGATATCTTGAAGGGGCGCTATATCAAGTTTCTTTGATTTGATTGATTGATTTTATGTATGTATTTTGTACGTAAATAAATAAGTGTGTAAACTGTGTACATTATACACAAAACCTATAATCATATAAGCATTATGCGGTTCGCAATAGTCTGTAGTTGTTAGCGCGCTGAACTGTAAATGGAGAGATCGCGGATTCAAATTTCTGTCAAGGCAGAAATTTGGTTCGAGATTTCTTTCCGCCCCCTAGCCAATTCAGCAGCGCAGGATGTTAAAGCAGCAGGTCATCGACAGTATGGAGACCACACCTGCATATACACGGACAGGTCCAAGTACGAGGACACAGCCGCAGCAGCGGTCGTGATTCCGGAGATTGGCTACAGAAGAATCCTGAGACTGGCGGAACCCGCCAATCTCAGGATTCTTCTAGGGTCAATGTTGCAAACGAAATTGTCGGTGATACGGGAAACTATCGACTGGATTTGCAACAACCTAGCGGTCTGAGACCGAGACTGATAATTGAGGTTCTTGAAAGCCATCAACAGACTTGGCCCGGTGTAGCGATTTCAGATTACCCCATTCACCTTACCCCCCGGTAACTTGATCGCACTCAGATTACCGGAGGGTAGGATGAAATCGATTTCAAGTTACCCCTGGGGGTAGCTTGAAGGCGATTTCATCCTACCCCTACGATTTCAGATTACCCCCTTAAAACATTCATTTATTTATGTGTATTTAGATAATTATTTCATGCATAAACACAAATTAACCGTCTCTACTATTTTCTTTAGATACATACTAGCCATGAATGCTTGTAATATAATTCATGTGAATTATATTACAACCTGTTGTGCTCTCGTGACATTGGCATCTGACATGCATATCGTAGTTGTCTGATATGAGTGGTTTAATACAATTAACATTTCTGTGACATTTTAAATTTTTTTAAGACATTGAGACTAGCTTTCAACCGTGTATGTTTCACGTGTTTCATTCAATAAAAGTAGGGGAAGGGCTTCTATTATGGTCCCCCTAAGGGAAAAAACGATTTTCTCCGACTTCCTATAATAGGCTTATAGGCCTAAGTAAAAAAATTACCACTTTATAGAGATTGAGTTTAAGAATTATTGCGACATGGTGAAAGATGTCTTAGTTGCTTTGCCAATTTGCAGGAATTTAAAAAAATAAAAAAATGGTCCATAATTATTACACACATAGTTGTGTAAAACGGACTACTATTCGGGATTTTAAAAAGTACTGGAAGAAACCTAAAACATTGACCTAGTTCGGCTAACTATAGGCCTATAACATAGAAATGACATACTTGAACCACAAAGAAAAGAAATTGCAGGACTGTAGCTATTGAAATATAAAAATAAATTTAAAAAATCAGGCACTCAAAACAGCACAATAGCCTTGCTATTAAATACATGAATAAAAATTGAAATGCAATAATCAATTATTAATTGCAATCAATTAATTTGAACTCAAATATTGAAACGTCTACATTTCAATGGATTAATTACTTATAGACCTAACAATTGTAAGAGTACTTGTAATAGTCTACTTAATTACTTGTATTATTATTATTATTAAACTGTCATTTATAACGCGCCTAAACAAAATTGGAATCTTGCACGAAGGCGCGTAACAGGAGAAAAATAAAGGAAGATAATGTCTGTGCTAGTCTCATGATGTTAAGTGTTATATTTCAGATGGTTAACATTTCTCACTAGAAGAGGAGTCCCCAGTGGCAGGCTCCCGCAAACACGTTAGTCCCAACCAACAGATTCGCAACTACAGTTGATCGAAATTGAATATAAACTAAAACACAGAAGTAATAATGTTTGTAAAGTAATAATAATAAAGTAATAATGCGGCAGCCTGTTAGGCGCCATCCATCAGGTTGACGATGTTGAACGTCAGAGGAATGTTGCGTTAATTGGTTACCTCTTGATGCTGCAAAGTCGACGCGCCAGAGATAATAACGGCCGATTTTAGTCTCCTGCTATGATATTGATGTTTGATGTAATCCGTATTGTCCCATGCTGCGGGCCTACGGAGAAGCACGTGGAGAACGCGGCTTTTCGTTGTTTAAGAAAAACATGGCGTCAGGCCACGCCGTGACGCTTTGTTAGAGGTCGTCCAATTTCCAAAAGTGCGTAATTCCAGGAGGCTAGCTCGGTAGGCATTGCAGAATCGGACTTGGTCGCAGTATGTCCTCGATCGAATGCACGTGATGGTTGATGTTATCTTTATTGTCCAATTCTGAAGATCTATAGGGAGGAGCACGTGGAAGTTGCGGCTGTTCGTTGTTTCGTTGTTAGCATGGCGGCAACCACGCGGTGACGACTGTAGGTATTAGAGATCGTCCAAGAATGCATAAATTCCTCGCGGCTGACTCAGTAGACATCGCAGAATCGGACTCGGACGTCTTATATCCCCGAATACGCGAGGCCTTTGCTAACAAACGGTTTAATAACCAAGTAAACCCCACATTTCCTCTGAACGAATGTTGGCTGGCGGCCGATGCGCCGCCAGCCCGACCGGAAGTATCATACATTGTAATAACAATCAATGAGAGTAGGTCTAGTAGGAAAATGAAATGCCCATAAAAGGGGCAAGTTGTGGTAATGGGTATTTTGCCAAGGCAGGACCTGAGCGAGGCGTTAGACAGCAAGAGAGTTGAGGTAAACAGGAGACTGAAGAAACTGTGCGAGGAAGAAATGATTAGATACTACGATGTGGAATTCAATCCTTGGAAAGGCGGCTACTTGGGGAGAGATGGCCTACATCTGAATGCTCGAGGTGCGGACATGGTTGCAAGACAACTATACATCATGATGAAGACTTTAAACTTGGTGGGAAGACGGTTAGTGCAGTAAAAGACTCACTAACTGTCACACAAATAAAGACAAAAAGCCAAGAGAAAAGAAAACGTGCAGTAGTGAAGACAGGAAATATAAGGAAACTGAAGGTAGGAAAATGCTAAAGTGTATACGTTTGCAAATGTGAGGAGTATTGTAAGTATCACAAAACGAGCTTAGAAATGGAGATTGTATGCAGATAATATAATGAGTCACCCGATTCTAATTGGAATATCAGAGTCATGGACAAAACCGTAAATCACAGATAGCGAACTAGCTCCAGATGGATACAGATTTTTAATTTTAGAGAAGGGCAAAGATTAACCAGAAATCAGTGGGACATGTGGGGCTGGAGGGGTTTTTGCTATATGTTAAGAGCAATATTAATGCAGTGGAGAGATGGGATATGAACAGTGAGACCTTCAAGGAGAGCATCTGGTGTGAAATTCAAATAAACAGGTCTAAGATACTGGTGGGAGTTTGCTACAGGGTACCAGATGCCACCGAAGAAGCTGATCAAGGGATGTGCAAACTCCTGGAATTGGCTAATAAGGAAACATATCGTCATTTGGAGCCTCTAGAGCTTTTGGCTTTTCCTAACATAATTATGTATCCAGTGACTGTAGATCGTGGTTTGTCCTAGAAAGTGACTTGTATAATAATTACTAGGATAATTGTGTTCAAGTGAGACGTGGTTAAGTATTCAGAACATTGTTTATGCAGCGCTCGGAGCCCAATGCCATTGTGACTGAATGCCAAGAATTTTGCATATTCGATCTCCCTTGGCAAGTTGCAGAGAATCATAGAAGGCAGCTTCAGGAAACGAGCCGTAAAGCGTCGTTATCTTTGGACTGACACAATCCGCCAGGGTGCCAATGAAGTCATTAAGGTCACTAGGCTATAGGCTATTATTTTCGTAAAGTTGCAATTTACTTTTGCTTAGATTAGAAATAGATACTTTATGTATTCATTGCGGTTTTGTTTTCGTAGAGAAATGGCCAATGCACGTGGAATCGAATTTCATGAAAAGCTTTCTGACGTGACAGAATGTTCTATCTGTGCTGACATCTTCTCAAATCCAAAAATTCTCCCTTGCGTTCATACCTTCTGCCTGCACTGCCTGGAAAAATATGGAAAGTGTAAGAAATCTGGAGAGAAGATGGCTTGTCCAATATGTAGGAATGAATTTGTTATTCCGGATGGAGATCTGTCTAAGTTGCCTAACAATTTTTTCATTGATAAGATAGTGGAGATTGGGAAATTAGCTACGATCCCAGCAAAAGGAGAAGTCTGTCAGCTCTGCCTCGAAGAAACAACGCTTGCTAAGAAGTTTTGCATCGACTGTGAACAGAAGCTTTGTGATCGTTGCATTACATTGCATAGCAGAATGAAACACTGTCAGAGTCATGACGTTGTTGAGCTTGGCAGTCAAATAAATTACCAAAAATTGAACTTTCGCAACAGTTATTGTGAACATCATCCTAAAGAGCTCATAAAGATGTACTGCTATGAAGACAACGTCGCCATCTGTTTAATTTGTTTCGCTCAGAGCCACCAGTCTCACAAGTGTTCGGATGTTGATAAAGCCGCCGGTCATTTTACAGAGCAACTTAAATATAACCTGAGAAAAGTAGCTAACAGGCGCCCAGAGTGTGAAGGAGCCTTTGAGAAACTGGAGAAATTTAAGACAGAATTTGCCGAAGAGGTCACGAAAACAGAAGAAAATATTCGCAAGTCAGGAGCTGACCTAAAGAAATTAATAGACCAACATACAGAAGCTTTGGTTCAGAATTTGAGAGTAGTAAGAGATCGAAATCTCAAGTGCTTTGAAACTACAAAACAGGATGTCGCTAGATTCAAAGTGATGATCGACAGCTATCAGAGATATTGCGATGAACTTCTTACTAGAGGATCACCTGTTGATATATGTCGAGCTGCCAATCAAATGCACACGAGAGCAATTGAACTCGAAAAGCTGCCCGCAAATTGCAGCGTGGAAGATTTTAATTGTGATAAAATTGCTTTCCATTTTGCAAACGTTGAAATGCATGCGAAGCAACACCAAGCTAATAATGTTGTTGGTGAATTACTCGTCAAAAAGTCATCGGATCGGATTGTAAAATTTCAGAAGAGATCAGGTAAGCAGCAGTTATGAATTTCGAAAGTGTTCAGCTGTTTTAGCCAAGTTACGTAGGCTGTGGTTGGTCACACACTCAGGAAATGTTTTTAAAACGATTCAGTCTAAACACTCAGTAGCCTACCAATATTTAGAAAACTGATTCAGCTGAAAAGGATGCTCGTGACTTTTCAGATTGGACAGGATAGTAAAAAAGGGCTGCATAGTAAAGAAGTTGAATATTTGATGTTTAGATTATACGTACAAATAGCATCTTACGGACACTGTAAATGACGCCTATCATCGTCGCTATGACGGCGTCGTTAAATAAACGATATTAAGTAACGGACACTATGAGAAACGCTTTGAAACTATTTGTCATAGAAGTAAAATATAAGTTGGCCTATGTATGAAATTATTTATAACATTGCACGACACTGCATAATACATTATTAGTTTCACACTTACAAAAATAACCAGAAATGTTTTTTTTAGTAAACTCAATTGCTGCAACTTATAATTGTCAGCTATATCAGTCACTCTAGTTGAATTTAACACGCAAAAACGTGGCCTCATATGATTAAACCTAGAATTAACCGAAACTTTCTCAGTCGAAATTGTTAAATGCAAGGTTCTTGGTGACTATTTCTTCCAGAAAATGATGTTCCAGCCACCTGGGCAACGATGACATATGATGAGGAGTTCAAAACAATTCAACTCAAAGCAAGTGATCAGGAATACAAAGTCGTTGCAAAGGCTTTCTTGTCCACAGCTCAAAATACTGTCAAGCAAATAGTTAAGGTACGAAAGCATGAGTTTCTCCCTCCAAAAAAGCAGCTGGCCTATTCCCTTCGACCCAGGTCACATGACCGTGTTTTACCATTTGACCATAATATGAAAAAACTGTTATAGTTAGAATGCTTAATTCATATTGATTATTGACTGCATATTATATATGATGTATGTTATATACACCCACCAGAATGCGTATTGCAGCTGGTTCAATAAAGAATATACTTACATACTTACTTACTTAAATTTCAAAACATTCCATAGTACAATATTTGCACTGAATATTTGCAAATGAACAGAGTTCCGCGTACAATATGCATCATGGTTTACATTTTAATATCTACTGTGTCTGACCAAATAATTATTGTCTCCTGTTTTCGCTCAACCGTCAGGGACATAGATATTGTATTAGCTCATTGGATGCTTTGAATTTTATATCCTGAGCCAGAACAGCATCAAGTTTCTGATCTTTCTCAGTCACTTATCCCAGATTCTGGAATTTACTACCTGTCTGAGGCTGTCTCTGTCTGCTAAAGTCTTGGCTAAATTGTCATCTTCATTGGTCTACAAATCCTCTACAGTCTGTCTTCTGGTCTTTGGGACTTCATGGATCTCATCATCTCTGTACTGCTATTCTGGAATGTGGCTTTCCTCGCAAAGGATCATTGATTCATAACCAGTTGATTACAATAACGAAATTCTGGAACTTTAGACATGATGGTGAATTTATTTAGATCTCTGTTGCTAATTTAAAAATAATCTATTTACTGTTGGTGCTAAAATTCAAATTATTTAACCTACTAAATTATTTGTAAATTAACCACATTTCAGTTAATTAGGTTTTTAAAATGTGTTTTTTAGTGCTTCCATGCACAATGGTTTGTGTAGCCTATAAATTATATGCTTAATTTCAGATAATTTGTTAGAGATTATTTTAAACAGTGTTTTAGTTTTCAAATTAGTTTTCAAATTTGCAGATTGAACGGATCCAGAACAAGAGGCTTTACAAGCAGTACGTTGTACGTAAGACTGCGATGGATGCAGCAAATCCAGAGATTCAGAATGAGATGACGCTCTGGCATGATACCAGAGCGGATATTCTGGATAGCATTACCCGAACTGGGTTTAACCAAAGCAACTGTGTCAAAAGAGGTGAGTCCAAAACTTACATTTATTTTTAAGCAATTTTACCAATTAGCGCTACGCTCGCTAAACAGCGTTCAAAGCCACCCTCAAGATTTGTTGCTAAACCTTAACTCAATATTCACTCTGGTGACCTACTCGAAGGTCTGCTGCAGTCACATAACCCCACGATGCTGAAGCCAGGGGCGCAACCACGGTCCAGAAGTTGGGGGGACCTACTAGAATGTCCGAGTGGGAAGAATTGCGAGCGCCGAAGGGGCGAAGCTGCGATAGCCGAAGGCAAGAAGCCCCTGACGACTCTAGGGGGTTTGAAGGAGCGTCGTGAGCTCCCCAATTTCGAGCATTTGATGCCAAATAGAGTATATTTGGGCTCTAATTTACCTCAAATGTTTCACCGATGATTTCGATATAAAAATACCTAAACCATCTAGATCTGTGAAAAATATGACTTTATTATATGTGAGGAAACTGAGATTTTAGGTGTTAGGCCTAGTATATAGAGCGCCACTCGCAGTCGCAGCATTCAAAATTGGAATGTCCTCCTAGGCTTCTATCACGAGCTTTAGTCGAAATTTAAAAAGCGAAATAAGTAAAGTTTTAGAGTGAAATTATACAGCAACGTTCTGCACTGAATTCTTAAAGGGGTCATTGCATAATTACCTAACGCTAAAAATTACCATTTTTGACCTACCCAGTACAAACCCACCCTATAACGCTTCGTAACGTTTCCCTAGACCCACCCACCCACCGACCCCAGCGTTACGTATATAGGCTATTTATTGTTACGAAAAAATCCTTTCAGATTTACTATGTGAACACGTAATATCCGAGTGAGTAGGCCCTATCTTGAAGAAGAAGCGCAGACAGTTTGCAAAAATGACGATCTGGATCCTTCGGCGGCAGTGTATTAATAGTATAAATCAACACTAAGGGTAGTGTTGATTTATACTATTGCGTGCTCTTAGTTAAGTTTTAAATCAATGGCGTGCACGAGGTTTGAATTTCGATCACATCGTGTCTAAAGTGTCATTCGATGTTAATTTAAAATTCATTTATAACTAACTTTTGGTAAAAGCGTTACGAAACGTTCAGCTCCACACAGCCACCCACCCACCTAACGTTTCGTAACGTTTTCAAGGACACCACCCACCTATCCACCCTGGAGCGTTACGTAATTACGAAATGACCCATAGAGTTGAGTTTAGCGGCTTTAGCCTGACCCTTTATTGAATCGGCAGCAGGGCCAGCGATTTGTTTGGGGAGGAACCTACTAGAACGTCCGAGTGGGGAAGGGGAAAAAATGCAAAGGCGGAAGGCGCACAGCTGCGATTGCGGAAGACAAGAACCCCAAAACGACTAGGGGTACGGGGGGGCGTCGTAAGCTCCCCATCGGGTCTGGGGGCAGAGCCCCAGAAGCCGACGCAATTTTGAACATTTGACACCAAATAGAGTGCATTTTGAACTATTGTGTACCTCAAAATTTTCAAAAGTTGGGGGGACCGTCCCAACCTGCTCGAAAGTTGGGGGACGCGTCCCACGGGTCCCATAGGGTGGTTGCGCCTATGGAGCCTGATGCAGCCTACAGCAGTCGAGATATTGTCACCACTTTAGCAACAGCGTTCAACGCCACCATCGAGAGACCGTGTGACCTCAGCATACACAATGCATGTAGTGATTCTGAGCAAGCACCAACGATTTTCTCAGCATGGGGGGCACTAAGGTTACTTCTGAAGATAACTCCAAGGATCTTCATTGATTCGACCCGTTGCACGCCATCCAACAGTGGTGAATGACGTGCAACATTAATTCATTCAGAGCATTTACAGAGTATAGCCTATGTTATCTGCTCGAAACATAATTGTCGACGTGCATGCTCCCTGTCCAGCCCCAGCAAATGAAACAATTTTTAAATATTGGTTAGTGGTGCATCTGGCATAATTATGTATATGTATCATCAGAAGTTTCCTAAGCCCATTATGTGACAAGTTATTAATTAAATGGTACTAACGCACTCTAGAACTTTATTGTGAATTTTAATTTATGGAAATTAATTAATTACCAAATCACTGATACCTAGTAAAATGGTCTGACTTCTTTGTATTGATCTATGAAACTGTCTTAAGCAAATTTGTTGACTTCATTTCTCTACAACTTTTATTTTCCACCATTATTCGACATTGCCTTTATGAAAAAACTTGTTACTTTTAGTTAGTTTTGAAATAAAATATAATTTTAAGAAAGAGTGGTGCTTACTCTCTGTTAACAGGGTCTATTGGAACAGGGATCTATTTTGCCAAAAATTACAGATACGCAGCAGAATATATAATATGTTGTTCACCGGACGAAAGCGGTTTGAAGCACGTCTTCCAATGCAAAGTGCTAACAGGAGAATATGTGCTTGGGAACTATGGAATAGCCATGCCACCATCGAAACCAGGAAACACAGACTTCAAATATGACTCAACAGTTGACGACACTGATGATCCCATCATGTTCGTTCTATACTGCAGCACCCAAGCCTATCCTGAATATCTGATCCACTTTAAGTAGAAGTTTCAAACTTGGTCGAATATGCATTAACATATGTGGAGAATAATATTTTTGAACGCCTACGTTTATTAACTTTCCGCATGTAATTAATTTTGAATAAGGAAATTTAGATTTCTGCCTAGGTTTTATCATTACGACAAATTAAAATATTACCTTGATCACTCTAATGCATGATTGTCAACGCCAGTCTTCTAAAAGAACCTGACAATGTTGACTATGAAGATATTTTGTAGATTTGGAAAGAAACAGGCTGAAATGAATTTGTTCATAAACTTCGTGCTGTAGGTGCAGATCTACAAGGAAAAGTGAAGCCAGGTATCTACGAGTCGGATTATATGTAACCCCATCACAACACTCCTGTTTTTAAATCACTCCACTGACGTAAAATATCTGACCGAATCAGGCTTAAAGTGTGAATGGACGGTCATGGACGGCGTCAGGCGCTTATTTTCAAGGCTGAACGCCGTCCTGCCACTTAGTATATGCCAGCACAGCGTGGACGCCGTCCATGCAGCGTCCATGCAACAGTGTATTTCCTCTACGTCAGGGGCGGACCCAGAAAGTTTATGAAGGGGGGGCCAAATGGGCGTCCGAAGGACGATCGTTGAGGCGCGCAGCGCCGAGCAGGGGGAGGGGTTTGGGGAGGGGATGTGCCCCCTCCCCACTTTAAAATTTTTTGAATTTACAAGTTTGCATTTTAGGCTGTTATGTGAACAAATTGCTCTATTATTTAAAAACTGAAAGGCATCAGATATGTCACTGGTAGCTAAAATGTTACTTGAGTCGTTTTTGAGTTTGACTGTGGACAGTAGTACTAGGAAACCAGACATTTTTAAATTAATATAAAACCTAGAAAATGCTTCAATTTTCAAGAACGCCATAAGCCTTAAAATATTGTATTGTATTGTATTGTATTTGATCATTTATAAAACGCTTCTCATAGCATAAGTCTTTCAGAAGCGCTCCCAATGCGAGGTACTCTGAGAGAAATGGAAGGTTTTAAGGTGAGAAAGAGGTAGAAATGCTACCAGTGAGGATTGCAGAGCGTAGAGAAGGACGAAGTCCATTCCATAGGGAGGGATCTAAGCAGGCAAAGGATCTGGATTGAGAAAAGGTACCGAATTGCTTACCGGGACTCAGTTAGCAGACTAGTTAGCAAATCATGCACAAACCAAGCAAGAATGATTCAACTACCTTATCGGGAGCCATGTAGTAATGATGTAGTTCTACTAAATGTTCAAGGAACACAACATTTTAAAATTAGATATTTTGAAATTTGAGAAACAACACTCGAGAGAAGCTAATTTAGTTGTACAAATATAATATATTTTTATTTATATATCCTCATTTTCTTTTATAGCAAAATATCACAGAGTGAACATTGTCTACTTGGCGATGGGGAGGGGGCCACGTCCTGTGTAAATTTCAAATGGGGCCATGGCCGGATTGGGCCCCCCCTGGATCCGCCCCTGCTCTACGTTATTATTATTTTATTATCCAATAAAATTTCATATTGTCATTTTGATTTCTTAATGTGTTCCACCGTATATATATATATATATGTAACTTGTTTCTCCTACTCATTCCTTACTTACTTCAGCATACGTGTATAATGGATGTCTATCGTGCGTGTTATACATTCTAGTTAACTTTCCATCAAATCGCACGACATAGGCCTACGTGCTTCTGATTTTATCGTCTTGAGTTTTCGTAGACCATATTATAACTAGGGCCTAGTTTACGGTCTACCTGACTGTCACATGACTCACATCCACTGCGAGTCCAATCTCGATTGTTTCATAACTGAAAAACTTTTCAAGTTAAATGATTTCAATACAACGCATTGATAGGCCTACAACAGACCGACACTTGATGTTACATTGTTCAGTGAAACAAACTTAATATAAAATGCACCGGTGTCAAGATAAATATACCACGATTATAAGTTTTCAACTGCTAATTTGATTGGACCTGCAATTTTCCAAAATACCTCACGGTTATGATACCGTGCATGAGCTCTACCTTATCGTTAGCGTGAAAAACCGGCTAACCGAGTTTCATTCACTCTGATAAACAAAAGCAGTCGACTCGACTGCTTTTGTTTATCAGAGTGACTGAAACTCACCTACGAGCATTCTAAAGTTCAAAAGAAGGAAGGTTGTGGAAAGGGAAAGCGGCGCAACTATGGAGAACCTGGGACCCCCAGGTTAAAAGGTGACCAAATTTTTTTCCCAAATCCGATTAGTTTTTTGGTGCTGCGTGGGGATGCAAGAATTACAATCACTTACCAGGAAACTAATCGATGAACAAACGCTTCAAAAATAAAAAACAGGGACGCAGTTTTACGTGCTTCACAAGAGCAAGACCCTGAAACTGCAGAGAGACAACTGGACGTCATCATCATAATATATTCGTTTACTGAGTTGTAGGTGTACAAAGACAAACAAAAGCAAGAAACACTGGACAGAATGAAGTAATGGCTAATAAGATTTGAGAAATAACATACGAAATATAAAGTTTCAAAGTTAAGCCCCGACATTGTTGCGTTCTGATCGATCCTCTGAAGATTGCCTATTGGAACTAAATGAATTATTGTTTTTGTTATACAAAATTGAGCCAGCGCTGCATATATACTGGACGATGCCCTTGCCCTACCAGTCACATCTTGTTCTGCAGAACGAACATTTTCTAGACTCCAATTTCTTCTTTAAGTTTTCAAGACTTTATCGTTCAGAAACAGCTTGAAATGAATACAGGGGCCTAAAACGTGCTTCATTTTATCAACTCTTACAAAATGCGTTGGCTTCTGGGGCTGCGCCCCAGACCTCGATGGGGAGCTTACGACGTTCCCCAAGCCCCAAGTCGTTATAGACTTCGTGCCTTCAACACTCCTTCACGTGCCTTCTGCGCTTGCAATAACAGCACCCCAGAAAAGTTTCTAGTTCCGCCCCGATGGGTGGAGAGGGGTTGGGAGCGGGACTGAAAGTAGAGTGCAAGCGGAGGAGAGGTTGATTTAAGAGGCGAGATATATCTCGAACTACCTATAAGAGGATGAGCAAACTGGCGGAGGTCTTTTGGGAGTTCGATCCAAAGTGCAGATGCACCATAGACTAAGGAACGGTTGCAGAATTTCAGAGAGGATGAGACTGGAGAACGAGGTTGTGAAAGGTATGATGATGGGCGAGTAGACCCAGGCGGTTGGACCGTGAATAGCTGGCGACTGTAAACGGTTTAGATCGAGGTTTTAAGGGCTTTGTAGGTAAGAGATACAATTTTGTAATGGGTCAACAACAAAGGGCTTAATTTGACTAGAACGTATATTTCAAAGGCCTAGGAATCTAAACCCAATTGAAACAATCTCGCACTTAACCATATAGAACTATCGGCCTTAACATGCTAATTGTTTGAATTGGCCCTTTTGCTTGTCTTGTCGTCCCTTGATAAGCCCCGTTTATAGATCCCTTCGCTCTTATGTCGGCGCTCTTATGTCGGCGCTCTTTTGTCGGACGCTCTTTTTGTCGGACGCTCTTTTGTCGGCGTGCCACTTTGCCGCATATAACAGGTGCGAGATAGCTAAGTGATGTGGTCGGAAAAACAGTGATTGTGAGTGAAATTGTAGTCACGTCTCGTGATTACAATTGCACTTGCAATAACACTTGGAATTGGGTCCATACAGTCAAATATCCTAGCCAACAGATGTCAGGGCAGTTTGCACCACATAATATTTAATAGCCATCCACGCAAATTTTCTAACCCCAGAACAATCAGGTGGCACTTTTTGACCTAATTACACAAAAGGGGAAGAAGTTGAAGGAGCGCCTACTAGGCTGCCGATCTAGCTGAGGTCATCTATTGTAGCTAGAATTTTGTGAGATTTAGGCGGTTTTTCCGAACAGTTTTTGGATATGAAAAACTGCCACTCTCAATAACTCATGTATTCTGTTGCGTTTTGTCGACAGTTTTGTGTTAAATAAACGAATATGATGATGATCTTCGCATAGGCTATAATATACTATAATTATGTGGGTTGCACAATCCAGTCTATGACCCTCGTTCTGGATAGGTCCATCGGACGATTACCGTGCACTCATTGTCACATAGGCCTATTATATGATCATGCTCAGCCTTATCACAGAAAAGCAGGCGGACCTTGATTGTAATATACGTAGGCTTGTGCAGTGCTTTTTCACAGAAGAAGAATCGGAAACAACGCGATCACATGCAATTTTTTGGTTAAAATTCTTTCAGATAGGTCAGACGTGCACAACCCGCGGCCCCGGACTTTTCCTGTGCGGCCATCAGGGCAATTTAAAATGACAAAGGAAAGTGGCCCGCGAACAGAAATTATGAACTAACTTTGAGGCCCCGTTGCGGCTACCATTGGAAACGTCTGGATTGACCACGACGTAGCACGCAGTTTGCCCAATGTGGGTCGTGGCTATATCCGCCATCGTCGATTATATCCTGGACCTTGCTGACGAGTAAGTTTACTTGGTTTGTACACTGGTGATATTGTTGTAAAAGGTTTTGAGACTATAAACCTGAATCTGTAAGTAAAATAATCAGCATTAGCTGTAAAAATTTGTGATCAGCAGGTAAATACTCATGAGTCATGAGAGCGCATACCAGCCATTTTAAATCATTGTGGTTGATATTTCTTATGAAATCGAAAGTAAAAGCAGGGTCGAATAGTAGAGCCACGACGTTGAAATAGAGAATGGTCACCCAATCATAGAGCTCGAAGCTAGGTCACAGCTAGCGTTAGACCAAGGAAGAACTGAAGACCATGTCAGCCACCTGTTTATAGTCAACAACTCTGCGGATGATACTACTGTGAGCACTGTTTACCTTTTAAGAAATTTTCGGTAATTATGATTGACAATATCCAGCATCCGAAGTATGGTTTTCATCGCAGCTGATATTCCGTTATACCATGTGTGCTTGTTTGCGTACACTGTACAAGAAAGACAATCCCGGATTGGCCCATTTACACCAGATACCATCAGATCAATTTCAATTAGGTCAAGCTTTCCCAGCGTCTCCAGCACTCGTGATTTTATTGGTGGCCAATGGTATCCTGTGCTTAGCTTTACGTTGAGTCTGATAATTCTTACAGTTTACGACGCAAATACGACACTACTTTCTCATATCTTTTATAGGCCTACTCGGTGATATGTGATCATGTAAGGAAACCTTCTAAGTTTTCAGCAGTTGCGTTATTCACTACGGACGTCGGTGCATTGCTCACAGAAATAATGTCGACTCTGTTTCAAGAACTAAGAAAAAAGTTTCATTAATTCTAAATAATAGAAATACTCTAATCATTTACTTCAATCCATGAAAGCAATATAAAACAACAAAGTACTTGAGGTCATTGATGCAAAAGCATGAACTTTATTCTACTGTTTATTATCACTACAGTAATTTTATATAGCGCCCCTTAGGAGCGATTTAACACTTTACTTAACGACGAGGTTCATTGAATTCCCAGTCACATTTAGTTTTGTACACTCTCGTCGAGAATGCGCAAAAAAATAGGTTTATTATCAGAAATTAAATTTTTCACATCGTGAGTTATAATTTTGTAGTTACTGCTTTTGTAGTTTATGTCATGGCTGGGAGTCTCCAAATATCGATTCAAGATCAAATGGCTGATGTAACGGAATGTTCCATTTGCACCGAGATCTTCACAAATCCTAAGAGTCTTCCTTGTCTTCACTCTTTCTGTTTAAAATGCCTGGAAAAGTATGGAAAGGATAAGAAACCAGGCGATCAAATAGCCTGTCCGATTTGTAGGAACAATTTTGTTATTCCAAACGGAGGCTTCTGTAATATGCAAAACAATTTTTTCATTGGCAAAATGGTGGAGATTAGAAAACTTGCAAGTACAACCATTAGTGAAGTCCTGTGTGTTACCTGTCCAGAGAAAGACAGAGTAAAGGCTAAAATGTTTTGTTTCGAATGTGAGCAAAACCTTTGCGAACGCTGTGGTACCTCTCACAAGAAAATAAAACTCTGTCGAAATCATCAGGTTGTTGAAATCGGAAAAAAAATTGAAGAAGTGACCTTCCGCAACAGCTATTGTGACCAACATCCTGGCGAACTTGTTAAAATGTACTGCGAAGATGACAAAGCACCGATATGCATAAATTTGTTTTGCTGAGAGACACCAGACACACAAATGTGCAGTGTTGTGCGTTACTCGTTACTAGTAACGCGTTACTGTAACTAATTACTATTTTTTGGTAACTAATACAGTAACTAGTTACTTTTTCAAAAAAGTAATTAGTTACAGTAACTGATTACTTTTACGAGGTAACGGTAACTAAATAAAAATAGTTACTTTGCGTTACTTGAAAATTGAGTTTGAGACCGATGCATCGCGTAGGCGAATAATAATTGCGATGATAGCCATCGTGTAGCCTAATAGTTTGCGATCCTTTATTTGGTGAACATGGAACGTATGCGCTGCCTGAAGCTTTAGTCATTTTGCATGCAGAAACTAATACCTAGCAGATGAAAATATCCGTGGACCTTTAGACACATTTCCATTTGTTACAGAAGTTTTTCTGACGTTTGGGCCTAATACCGGAATAGCATCTAGTGCACCGGTTGAACGACCGCTTAGTTTAGGTGGCCAAATCCTGAAACCAAGACGAAATAGACTTAGCGACGAAGATCTTGAGATGCTTCTTCTGTTGCGAGCCAATTAAGACCTGCAGTTATCAAATGTACTATTTAACTAGAGTTTTAAGATTTTGTATCAGACCCTATTAATTTCTTATTAATATTATTAACTTTAAATTGACTTAGCAAGAAATAATTTCAGATACTTCTTCTGCTGTAAGCCAATAGAAACCTCTAGGCCTACATATTTAATCTGGCATTTCAGTAGAGCATTAGTATTCGTATTATTAATCTATTACCCTGCTGAATAGGCTACACGCTAATAGACTGATGCAGCGATGTTGGACTGTAGCAAAATGTGTGCGGTAACTAAAAGTAACTAAAGTTACTTTGAACAAGTAACTGTAATCAGTAACTAGTTACAATTTTAAAAAAGTAATCAGTTACAGTAACTAGTTACTTTTTGCAGTCCAGTAACTAGTTACTGTAACTGATTACTTTTAAAAAGTAACTTGCCAACACTGCAAATGTGTGAGTGTTACCAAGGCATCTGAAGAATTCTCGTCTGTACTTAAGAACGACCTGGAAACTGCTAAGCGGAGGTTACCGGAACGCAAGGATTCTTTGGTGAAATTGAATAAATTGAAGATATGTTTGCTCACAGAAACTGCTGAAGCGGAAAAAAAGATTTTGAACGAAGCAACGAGGCTGAAAGCTTTGATTGACTCTCACGCAAATGTTTTAATGCAAAAATTGACTGCAATAAAAGACAAAAAGATGAAGGAAATAGAAAGTACAAAACAGGATGTGGAAAGATTTCAAATTATGATTGAAAGCTACGCAAGATATTTGGATGAACTTTTGAACAAAGGAGCACCCGAAGATATATGTCGTGAAGTCAATCAGATGAAGACAAGAGCTCGAGAGTTGACTGCACTGCCAGCAATGTGTTGTGGCTGTGATTGCTGTTGGGACAAGATCATTTTTAAATCGTCAAACCTTGAAGACGTTTTGCACAACAACAACATCGCTAATACTATCGGCGATGTGCATACTGGCTCATCAAGCAATCAATTGCTTGGTCATTCCACTGTTTATCCAAAAAACAGAAAACCGAGACGTGCAGGTTAGAGATAATATTTCGTGATAGTAAATTAACCCTACTCAAAATGTACCCCTCAAGCAACGTTCTGGTAGACTACAGTGTATGTAGGCCCCTACAATGT
>JACEVL010002550.1:0-17743 GCA_020284085.1 Aporrectodea caliginosa
TATTTAAATTAGATTATGTTAGATTAGATTAAAAGGATTAGATTAGATTAAAAAATAAACACGCTATAGGTTTTCATAGTCTTTATTTAACTTTTATCCTATTTTTGTAGCTCACTCAATGTACAGCCACTGTGGGCTACCAAGGTACATCCCAATTCATGAAGAGATACGATTGTAACCCGAGATACATTCCAACCTTCGACGTCTCTTACCAAAAGAAATAAGAAACAAGTTTCACATGGCTCTTTTGCCTTCTCGCTAACCATTGGACAGTCAGTCATTAGAATTTAGGCTTAGCTTTCTTCTTTCCTTGTTCTTCTGCGTTCATTGGTTGTCGTTGGCTCACCAGCTGATGCACAACACTTAACAATGTAACTGCTGACTTATTTTATCGTTTAGAAATCCTTCAGATCCTTTTGGATATAGCTATCTTTTAGACGAAACCGAAGACTAGATAAAGAATTGAAGAATACATTTTTGCAAAGATTACTACTTGTCTTGTTGTTACTGGTGAGATTGTCCAGGAAAACAATCAAATTACAATTGTCATTATATCTGCAATACAAAAGACGATACATTACAGTACAAATCAACACATGCCAAGACATATCGAATCGTAGGCCCTATCTAATAATTTCTAAAGCGCCTCTCGCAGAATAACTATTCAGAGACGCTGTCAGCACGGAAGTCCCTGGAAAAAAGAAAAGCCTTTAAAGAGCGAGAGACCAATGAGGTAAAACCAGTCATTAGTTGAGCCCCTAGTGTGGTAAGTCATTCCAAATGGAGGAACCCATCACAGCAAACGCTCGGTTTTAGGCCACATCAGTCCTAGTCCTACCCGCAGAGATCAAACCGATCTGAAGTGCGCAAAGAGCGATATGAGGATGCAGATCACGGCTGTCGCCTATAGACTGATAACTATTTCGGCGCTTTCCCTAGCTGAGATTTGGAGACCAGAATGAGGATCTTATACTGGATGCGCCCAGCAATAGGGAGGAAAGAAGAAAGCTAAGCCTGTAGAAGATTTCAAGCACATACGTGTGGAGATATGAGCAAAGCGAGGGAGTCGGGCTAGGCTAGACTAGCCTAGCCATATCTCCACACGTATGTGCGTCGGTTATCCCTGCCTTACCCTCAGTTCGTTTTCCGTTTCGTCGCCCATCCACAGTTTGACTGGCTCAACTCTTGATTCCTCAGATCACCGCCCAGCCGCAATTTGGCTGGCACACGGGATGCTGTGTTCCAAAAGTCGCAAAGTTCATTTCGTCACCCAGCCACAATATGTCTGACCCAGCTACAATGTGGCCCAGTTAGTCGTTGCGCCCAGTCTCAAATTGGCCGCATTTAAATCCGATTGAAGGAGGAGAGACGCTGCTTTGGGAAGCCCATGAAAAGAGAGTTGCAGTAGTCCAAGCGGGAGCAGACAACTGCATAGATAGACTATGGTGGCAAAGATAGAAGGAGAGAGCGGTCGTCTGATGGCCTTGAGACGCCTCAGCTGAAAGTAACAGAAGCGGGACAGGTTCGATATATACGTGCTCCGTTAGCGTGAGGGAGGAGTCAAGTGTGACACCCAAGTCACGGACGCTAGAAGAGTTGATTTGTTTCCGTTTTGTAAATAGTTTCATGTAACTGAAAATTGGCCAGAGGCGATCGAGTCTGGCGTTTCCAGAGAATACCAGCCACTTCGCTAGAGGGGGTTCAGTAGCCGTTCAGTACCAGCCACTTCGCCAGGGGTTTACATTTCTATTCATTCATTCATTCATTCATTCATTCATTCATTCATTCATTCATTCATTCAGAGGATTTATATAGCGCCCCTCCAAGATAACCTACTCAGAGGCGCTCCCAGCCCAACTACGGCGATAGAGAACAGTTTTCAAATTCTTGTAAAAGGTGTATGCAGAGTCTCCATCTAGAAGAACACGCAGATCTGAAGGAAGATTATTCCAGATGGTCGGCCAAACCACTGAGAAGGCACGAAGTTGCATCTTTGAAGTGCGCGCAAAGGGAACAGCAAGTTCACCACGAGATGCAGAGCGAAGATTTCTGCGGGTAGCTAAACCTGAGGTAGGGCGACAGAACTCACGCAAGTAGGCTGGGGCGCTCCCTAACTGGCACCGCCAGACCCAGACCGAAATTCTAAATTGAATGCGCTGAGAAACAGGAAGCCAGTGGAGTACATCACGCATATAATGCGAGATATGGTCAAATTTAGAAAACCCACCAACAAGCCTAGCAGCTGCACGAAGCACACGCTCGACCTGAGCAATGCGCCCCAATGGGAGGCCAGCATAGATGGTACTGCAGTAGTCAATCCTACTATAAACAAAAGCATGAACAACAGTAAGTGCAGCATTTGGTGAAAGTGAACGGGAAATTACCCGCAATTGCCGCAACTGAAAAAAGCAAGCACGGCATAAAAGATTTAGGTGTTCAGAGAAGGTAAGCTCCTGATCAAGAACAACCCCTAGATTGCGGACAGACGTCGAGAAGACAAAGTTAGGGAAGTCAGCAGATATTCTATGTTTTGAAGTTGCGAAAAATATTTCTCTAAAATTCGTACTGTCTAATATCGTTACATTTTGTTTGATCGCCGTATCAGTGGTATCCTGTCTTCATCAGTTGAAGGAATATTTCATTCGAAATGAGCTTCGTAAGATAATTTCCCTAATCGCAAGATTTGGATAGAATTAATCGACTTTGCATCGCCGTCTAAGCTCTTTCTTTTTGTTCCTTAGTATATTGATGACTGATCGAAGTAATTCTTTGCTAAATTATATGGCATGAATTGATCTATTGCCGCTTTGTAAATAGTTTAATTTTACTGAAACTGATAATACTGGTTGAAAAGATGAATTGCGGATTTGCAAATTTCATGCAACTTAAACTGAAAATATGGTTGACTTATCGATTCGGTACATGGCAGCATTGTTCTCAAAATTAGAATGAATTTCACCCTTTTAGGACGGGCAAAGACCTAGTAATAGTAGTAGGTAGTAGTAGTAGTAGTAGTAGTAGTAGTAGTAGTAGTAGTAGTGGTGGTAGAAGTAGTAGTAGTAGTAGTAGTAGTAGTAGTAGTAGTAGTAGTAGTAGTAGTAGTAGTAGTAGTGGTAGTGGTAGTGGTAGTGGTGGTGGTAGTGGTAGTGGTAGTGGTAGTGGTAGTGGTAGTGGTAGTGGTAGTGGTAGTGGTAGTGGTAGTGGTAGTGGTAGTGGTAGTGGTGGTGGTAGTGGTAGTGGTAGTGGTAGTGGTAGTGGTAGTGGTAGTGGTAGTGGTAGTGGTAGTGGTGGTGGTGGTGGTAGTGGTGAGTGGTAGTGGTAGTGGTAGTGGTAGTGGTAGTGGTGGTGGTAGTGGTAGTGGTAGTGGTAGTGGTAGTGGTAGTGGTAGTGGTGGTGGTAGTGGTAGTGGTGGTGGTGGTGGTAGTAGTAGTAGTAGTAGTAGTAGTAGTAGTAGTAGTAGTAGTAGTAGTAGTAGTAGTAGTAGTAGTAGTGGTACTAGTGGTACTGCGTCGGTTATCCCTGCCTTACCCTCAGTTCGTTTTCCGTTTCGTCGCCCATCCACAGTTTGGCTGGCTCAACTCTTGATTCCTCAGTTCACCGCCCAGCCACAATTTGGCTGGCACACGGGATGCTGTGTTCCAAAAGCCGCAAAGTTCATTTCGTCACCCAGCCACAATATGTCTGGCCCAGCTACAATGTGGCCCAGTTAGTCGTTGAGCCCAGTCTCAAATTGACCGCCCCGGTCACTTTATGGCTGAGCCGGATTCAACCTCTGGCTCCTGCTATATAAAGAGTCGGACACACACACAGTAAAGATATAGAGAGGACGAAAACAGTCGGGCAGTAACAGTCGCTAGTCGTTGTAACAGTCGTGGAAGAAGAGAAACAGTCGTCGGTCGATGAGAACATTCGCCAGACGGGAACAGTTATCCGTCGGAGAGCAGTAACAGTCGTCGATTGTGGTAACAGTGGAAGGTCAGAAAAGTGTCCGTGAACTGTCTTCGACGAAGCGAGTGTCGTCGGCTAGTGAACCGTTAATCGTCGTCGTCAAAGCCAGGGTCTTCAGTTTAAAGAGTAGTCGCAGTCGCCGGTCTAGAAAGAGCCCAAGACATCGCCATTAATTTCGTCGGCCTAGGTCTCTTTTCGGTTGTTTTCCTTCCAACCCTTAGGAATAGAACTGGACTATCTTATAAAAAGAACTGCCGCAGCCATTTACTGACGTGCTGGAACACTGTCCACCCCTCCGGAACTGACCAGGTGGGAACGGTCTGGGACGGTTTACGAGGACAGTTTAACTGAGTTAACTAATAGAAGTTGTTCAACCAGAAGTTGTGCGTCAATTCCCTGATAAACCCCGGGACCCTTACCCAAGGATAGACAGAAAAATTAGTTTGCGGGTTGATCTTCCTGATATCTGTCAAAACCCTGGCATATATCGTCACATTATTATTGCTATTATTGTTATTATTGCTATTTTCGCTTGTGGTAGAAAAGATCCCTCAGGCTCTAAGAAACTATACAACTGTGTTAAAGGTTCTCATCCCCATCGTGCTGATCAAAAGTGCCTCTGAATGCCACTGCAGTAAAGCGCAAACGGACAAGCGCTGAAAAAGGTGAAATGTCTCCCGTTGCCTCAGTCGTACGGCGGCTCAACTCCTGTAAGAATTCTAGTCCGGTGCGGTTTATGGGGCATAGGGTTGTCTAGAAAATGGTACCATGGCAGAAACCAAACATTCCCAATTTTTCCCATTACTCTATTCATATATCATCTAGAAGTATTTTGTACAGAATTTTTAAATGTTATCCTGAGATCCCTCAAAGCCCCCGAACATACCCTACTTAAACTCCCAGGACTGAAGTCGCCCATGCTTACTTTGCTTAGGTCTTGAATTTCGGTCCATTATCGATTTACTCTTACTATCCTAAAAAAAATTAAAGAAGTGTTGGATGCGGATGAACTTGGAACTGTTTGTTTGTCTCGATGAGAGCTACATGCAGGTAAAATATAGACGCTAATGCAGGTCATTCACGGTCATATCAAGTTCAGAAAAAATCTAACAAAAACCTAAGAAAAATGATCAGATCTTGGCTAATAATTGTTAAAATTGGTTAATTATTTCTTGTGTTTCTCGTCTTGATAAGGGCTACCTGTGATAGGAAACAAGGATACCGAATGTAAGACTATAAAAAATTAGTTTAAGGACAAAAAGGTCAATTTCAGAGAAAAATCACAGAAAATGGCCTTAACTAAGTAAAATATTGTTCTATTTTAGTTATACTTTTGCTTCTTTGCTCAGACCGATCAGGGCTTAATTCTAGAAGACAGAGTACTATAAGATTAACATTATCCAAGGTCATTTCAAGGCCAAAATGTCAAAATCAAGGTCAATTGACTCAAAACCACCCTAATAAAGCACCATTTGGCTGATCTGCAGGCATATTTTCTTGATTCTGACCTTCTCATCGAAACAAACAAACAAATGGTAAAAAGTTCATCAGAATTCGACTCTACTCTAATATTTTTTGATAATAAACGTAAATCGACAATGGACCGAAATTCCAAGACCTAAGCATGGGGCCTTCAGTCCTGGGAGTTCAAGTAGGGTATGCTCGGGGGCTTTGAGGGACCTCAGGATAACATTTTAAAATTCTCTAAAAAATATTTCTAGACAATAATATATGAATAGAGTAATGGTAAAATAGGGAATGGTTGGTTTCTGCGCTGCATCATTTTTCTGGACATCCTCTAATGGGGCCCAATGATTCGATGGCCACTAGGACGAATAATATTCATGTGTGGCAAGGAGGGTTGAGTATTTGGAAAGCTTGCGTTCTGCGGCTTGTCTGCTTCTTCTCCGGTGGTTGATGCCGTCAGGTGAATATATGATGATGCGTATGTGTGGATGGCTGTTGCGTACCATGCTAAGTAACTACCTCGCTTCCATGGAACCAATGTGGCGCCATCTGGTCTCTTACCATCGGCGCCGTTCAATCTAGGTGGTCTCCTTGAACTCGGTATGTCCGCTTTCGAGAGGTCTCTCCAAATTATTTCATTGATCGCGGCGTGTCGAGCTGCCCTTCCCATCGACCGTCTGCAAATCAACCCATGATGTCCTCCTGAGTAGGTGATTTCTCGGACTGGCACGGGTGTGGTGCACAGAGCGTTAGTCCGAGGCTAACTTAATATCGTTTATTTAACGACGCCGTCATATCGACGATGATAGGCGTCATTACAAGGATCATATATACTCTTATGCAAAGTACATAAATGGTCGTATTTGACTGTGCTAACAGTGTTTGCCTATGTCATTTTAGTAAATAAATGCTAAATATGCCTCAGATATTTGTAATAATAAGGATAATATTTACAATAGAGTCAATGTTTGCAGCATTTTGTATTGCAATTGTTCTGTGTTTGTTTTACAAAAAAGAGTTCTTATTGATGATATTCTGCTCTTCTTCTTTGTATTCTTCTTGGTCTTCTTCTTTGTCTTCTTCTTCGTCTTCGTCTTCTTCTGTTCCCTTGCTTAATGGCGCAAGGGCCGCCAGAGTTATCCGGGTCTTTCCCTTTAGGTCAGGAGCATTAGCTAAAAGGTGGAAATGGCTGATAACAAGCCGAATTTTTCAGGATAGGTCAAGGAATATGAGTAGAATAACATACTAAAAGTCCCCTGGAGCTCTTTAAGAAATTTCCCTGGAGCTCTTTAAGAAATTCAAGATGACGTCCAAAATGGCCGTTATTTTCTATTAGCATTAGATAGAAGGTGAAAATAGCTCATAAGAAGCTGAATTTTTCAGGATAGGTCTAGCAAAACGAGTAGAATAACATACTAAAAGTCTCCGATAATTTCCTGGAACTCTTTTAGAAATTCAGGATGGCGTCCAAAATGGCCGTCATAATAGTTCTGATAATGGGATCGTTCTTTGCTAAATAACTTGCTCCTCAACCACCTTCTCTCTTCCACGGTGGTGTTATATGGAAGCCAACAAAGAGTTCTTTGGGTCTCCTCTTAAAATCGTTCACCCAACGGACCAGTCTGCCAAAGAATGGACTCTGTCTTAGATGGTGGTCACCTACTTCAATCAGTTGTTTGGCCACAACCGTCCACCTATCCCGGTGTATTCCGAATCTTGAATTTCGTACATCCTGAAGTATTACGGAGCTCAAACGACTGTGGTGCTCGATGGATTATGGTAATAGATCTTCAACGAAGGTACCGGTAGTTAGATAGAGACAGAGAGCCCTGACGTGTGCATCCACTGATCTTATATTTAACGATAACATGCCAATCACCTAACCCAAGCAGCATCCTTGGCTAGATGGTAACAATAAGAAGAGACTGACAGAGACTTTACGTGAAAAAATGGCTGGCATACGTATCAAGCAGGCAGAAGCCGACACAGACACTCTTATTGTTTCAACAGCGCTAGCTGTTGCAGAGTTAGTAGAGCTCCCAGTTGTTGTTGTTCGTAACGACACCGACTCACTTGTCATGATGGTGGCTCGGACAACCACTACCATAGATATGTTCATGTTATGCCACAGCAACTACGCTACGGTCTTCATCACTTGCTAATACCTTCACAAACACTAGAAGCACCCATAAAGAGGTGAAAAGAGATGGGAAAACCTTTGTTCCTAAGCTCTATGGGGTAAGAAATTGTGATTCACTTGTTGAATACCGGTACATCGCATACAAACTGGCAATCGGTCGCAGTTCCCTCAGCTCGTCATTTCAGCTAGCAAGTCTACCTCCAACTAGTGCTGCAGCAAATCAACATTCGTTTCGTACTTATTAATGGTTCAAGAATGGATTGGTAATAATCACTGGACAACAAATTCTCGTGAAAGTCATGCCTCTGATATTAAATTTGCAATTTCTGATAGGTTTCAGTGTGCTTGACACGAATATGACAATGAAATCAAGGAATTGGGTACAATTCCTAAGAAATCAGCAATAGTTTCTATTGTCATTATTGTTCCTTGTGACTTAAAACATATGTTTAGACACTTCCATTGCGATTCTAGCTTCTTAGGTTGCAAGATAATGATAGGCCCTAATAATGGAAAATGACGGCCATTTTGGACGCCATCTTGTATTTCTTAAAGAGCTCCATGGGGATTTTCTGGGACTTTTAGTATGTTATTCTACTCGCTTTTCTAGACCTATCCTGAAAAATTCAGCTTCTTATGAGCTATTTTCACCTTCTAACTAATGCTAATGGAAAATGACGGCCATTATGGAAGCCATCTTGAATCCGATAGCTTCCATGGTGGCCACTGGCCACAAGAGGGTACGTAGAATGCGCACGATACTTTACCAGCTGCTGCACTCTTCGATCCGTCCGTATAGACAGCCACGTGTCCGTCGTAGCCGTGGATGTGATCTTCAACCGTGGCTTTCCTCCTGGGGAGGTCGACCAAGTCTCGGATCTTATCCGACAGCGTGGTGTCTGTAACGGGTGGACGAAGTTGCCACGGTGGTCTTGTGGTGCAGGCAAGCGGCTGGATCTTCGTTGTGACGATTTCGTTGTTGATCGGTCTCGCCTTGACTCGAATCGGGTCCATGTCGTCTTTGGCCACCTTCAGCTTCCGGCCGCTGGTGATGGACTGCGTCGGATGGTCCGGGATGGCGTCTGTCTTCATGACGAACTCATCATCTGCTGCTTTCGTCGTAGGTGGAGTGGCATCTCCCCGCAGTCTACCTGCACAGCGGAGAGGCTCGTTCCTCGGAGCGCTCCAGAAGCGATCGTAAATGCCTTACACTGGATAGTGTTTAGCACTATCTTCTTGTTCGCCGAGGCAGTCTCGTACGCGATGCAGCCGTAGTCGATGACGGTGCGGATGAGAGCTCGGTAGACCATCAGAAGGGTGCCTTTCGACGCCCCCAAAGGGATCCTGCAATAGCGCGCATCAGGTTGAGGCGCTTCTTGCAGCAATCCGCCACGTACCTGATGTGTTCGGACCAGGTAAGATACCGGTCAAATATCACACCAAGAAACTTGACGCTATCCTTGTAGCTGAGACGGGAGGTCTCGAGCTTCAGCGGTCGGTGGGCTGTTGTTCCACTGCGACGGAATTCGACGTCCACGGTCTTTGTCGTTGAAACCTTGAAACCCCAGTCGTCGAAGAATTTCTTCAGCCGATCGTGGTAGGTTTGAAGGTGTCGCTGGTTCACGTCCGGGTTTGGTCCTGCTCTCCAGATGGCGCTGTCGTCTGCGTAAAGAGAAAGCTTGGCGTCGTTCTGTGGTTCAGGGATGTCGTTCATCATGATGATGAACAACACAGGGCTGATGACACTGCCCTGTGGCGATCCGTTCTCCATGTGGAAGAGTTCGGACAGCTCTGCTCCGACGCGGACACGGATGTGTCTGTCGGTCAGGAAGTCCCGGATCCAGTTGAACATCTGACCGGTGATGTTGTGCTGCTGCAGCTTGTGCAGCAGTCCGTCGGTCCACATCAGATCGAAAGCCTTCTCGAGATCTACAAAAACACCGGTAAGGCTGTACTTAGCATGGATGGCTCTCTGTATGTCGTCTTGAAGTCGGACGATGTGGTCCTGGCAGCTCCAAAGCCTGCGGAAGCCAGACTGGAATCTGTTGAACAGGTGGTTGGTCTCCATGTGCCAGGTCAGCCGGTCCGTCACTAGCCGCTCCATCAGCTTGCACAAGACGGATGTCAGGGCAATCGGGCGGTAGGAGTTGGCGTTGTAGGCTGGCTTCTCCGGCTTCAGGATAGGAACAACGATGGAGTTCTTCCAGCAAGCCGGAAGTCGTACATGTTGCCACACCATGTTGAACAGTTCCAGGAAGGCAAGCAGGCTTGGATGAATGTGTGAATATTTTTCTGATCCATGTTATAGGCCTAGTAAAAAATTATTCCAAACTCTAATATAATGTGATATTCAATCGATGCCGTTTTTGTCAATTTTCTACATTACTTTACTGCTTACACAACTCTGATGATAGCAGAATCTTTTTTATGAACTACATAGGTAGTGCATGTAATATTTAGTTAAAAAGCGATAAATATATTATGCCGAGTGAATTATAACGACCTTGCTATATCCTAGATTGAAACATGTTCATATGACGAGCATTTTATGCTAAAAATGAAGACTTAAGTTTGAACCATTTGGGGGACCCTAAATAGCATCTGAAGAAACCGTTTTTTCCAAACATCATCATCTGCCAAAGGAACTGTTTGGCTGGTGAGACCGAAGAATTTTCAAAAAGTTTTTTTGGGGACACCCTAGTGTCCCTCCTAGCGGAATTGCGATCCCTTTTGGGCCTCCTCTATTTAACCAATATGCTTTCCTCATTAGTATATTAGTGTGTGAAAATTGGTTGCAATAAAAAAATACTTGACTTGAAATGTTCAAGAAAATAGCAAACAAGCAAGACCTATGATATGATCAAATATACGAAGAAAAGAGCGAAGCCGACATAATCGAATCTACAATAAAATAAAATAATATACAATTAAATTATAATCATGACCGACTACCTCATTTCACTACATGGATCATTGCAGCGCTGAGCGAATGTGACGCCAACCTCACAAAATGTGACGCAGCTGGAATAGCATGGCCTACATTAATCAGTCTTGCATAATCAGTCTCCTCCTTAATTTGTGTACGGAGCGTAGAGAGCCTCCGGAAAGAGCGTACACACAGTCCGAGGAATCTGAGGTCAGTCTGAGGAATCCGCCACCAATTCAAAGAATCTGAAACATCAATTCGAAGAATCTGCAACATCACAAGTTCCAGGAATCTGAAACGTAACCAATCCAAGGAATCTGAACATCAATTCGAGAAATCTGAAGCATCACAAGTCCGAGGAATCTGAAACTGCATCAGTAAGAGGTATCTGAAACACAACCAGGCCGCATAAACTGAACACCAGTCAAAGGAATCTGAAACGTATATCCATTCCGAGGAATCTGAAACATCACAAGTGCAAGGGATTTGAGAAATGACCCATCCGAGGAAGCTGAAACACTACCAGTTAGAGGATTCTGAAACATAGGCGGTTAGAGGATTCTGAAACACAATCAGTCCCAAGAATCTAAAGCATCACCAGCCTGAGGATATCTTAAATCAGTGCGTTGAAACGTCACCAGTACGATGAATCTGAAAGATAATCAGTCAGACGAGTCTGAAACATCAACAAAAATCTGAAACGTCACCAATCGAAAGAATCCCAAACGTCACCAATCGAAGGAATCTGAATAATCACCATTTTCGGGAATCCGAAACATTACCAGTCCCAGGAATCTGAAGTGTTAAAAGTCCGAAGAATCTTAATCTTTACCAATCCGAGGATTCTGAAAAAAATCACCAGTCCTAGTTACCTGTTGGCGGAGTCTGAAACATTACTTGCTCGAAGAATCTGAAACATCGCTCGTCTGTGGAATCTGAAAGGCCACAAATTCATGTAATCTGAAACGTCACGAGGAAACTGATGCATCACCGTTCCGAGAAATCTGAAACGTAACCAGTCGGAAGAAATGTCACCAATAAGAGGAAACTGATGCATCACCAGTCCGATTAATCTGAAACACAGCCAGTCCGAGGATTCTGAAACATAGCCAATCCGAAAAATCTGAAACTTTACCAATCCCATGTTTCTGAAACATCATTTGTCCGAGGAATCTGAAACGTAACCAGTCGGAGGAATTTGAAACATCAGCAACCCGAGGTGTCCAGTCAGAGGAATCTGAACACATCACTAATCCGATTAATCTGAAACTTCACCAATCCGAGGAATCTGAACTATTACTAATACGATAGATAGGCGAGATTTGTGGTCGATGTACGGATGGTTTATTATGATGTTGGTCGTCAAAGAAACAAAAAATAGATAGTGTCGGCATTTCCTGCTCAACTATAATTGCTAACTTGCGAGTGATAAAAAATCGTATTAGCAAGCTTAAGGATTTGTCAAGTTCTTTATGATGACAAGGACCAAAGATGATAGAGAATAGAATCTTCGTTTATTCATAACACATTGTCAGAACGCAATGCGATTACAAGAAAAACCGAAGTGAGCTTTCGAAGAGGCGCTATATAGAGACCGAAGATGATAGGGACCGAAGATGATAGAGACCACAGATGACAGGGACCGAAGATGATAGAGACCAAAGATGACAGGGACCAAAGATGACAGGGACCGAAGATGATAGAGACCGAAGATGATAGGGACCGAAGATGATAGAGACCACAGATGACAGGGACCGAAGATGATAGAGACCACAGATGACAGGGACCAAAGATGACAGGGACCGAAGATGATTGGGAGGGGGGTCCGGTGGCGCGTTGGATAACATCTGGCGAAGAGTGCGAGAGGTACCGAGGATTTGCTTTGTAGGCTGCTATTAGCGCCGTTGTATTACAAGCTGTCTGTTCTGTTAGTAGTTAAGATTGTTTCAATTGCATAACATGTAAATGTACAGCGCAGTGCGTTTGTCAGGCGCTAAATTAAAGAAAAGATATATTATTATTATTATTATTATTATTATCGAGACCGAAGATGATAGAGACCGAAGATGATAGGGACCGATGGTGGCGACGATGTAGCTTAGAACGAAGACATTTTCGTAGTTTCTACATAATTTTTACCTCGCGTATAAGAGAATACCTCCATAATTATAGACACAATGCATAGATGCACGGTTGGACCGTGGCTTGGCTGCAGGCTCCTCTGAGTGAGCTTTCGAAGAGGCGCTATATAAATTTCGGGAATCAGTGAATGAATTAATGAACAATAGTATACAATACAGTTCAATTCAATATCAATACAATACCAATAACAATGCAATGCAAAGTCGCTAACAGGTCAGAGTAATCTGATATTGATTCAATGTAACACGTGGACAGAGAATAAATCGCTGTCGAAAACGTTGCAGCCACGTGGCAGGTCACAGCAATCATATGTTGCTTCAATGTTCTACAAAAGTCTAAAGCGTACCGCAATGTGGCGCGGCTGCTACGTGGAAGGTGGCAGTGAAGACTTCGATTGGATATGACACGTGGACGAAAAGTAAATCACCTCGAATTGGATAGGATATACAATCCGTAGGCCTTCGACTCTATTTAGTGTTCAGCATGCGTTAACAATCGCCATAAACGCACACGAGACAGCCAATCGTATCTAGTTTTCGAGAGTTACTAAAAAGGCGCTATATAAAGTGCCTTTATACCTGAAATATATGAACACATACATATGTACATACATATTTACATTATGTATACATACAGACTATGGGCACTCGGCAGCAGCTTGCGAAGCTAGACCTTTCTACCATTGCTGCAGACTTCCCTCAGTTTGTCTTTTCCTCTGTTGTCCGTGACCTTGGAGTTACAATGGACCAAGAGTTAACCTTTGCCCCTCATATAAACCGCCTCTGCCGTGATTCTTACTATCAGTTACGCCAGTTTCGCACTGTTGCTCGCTCACTTACTTCAGACTCCACCGCTACACTCATCCACTCTTTTATCACTGTCCGACTTGACTACTGTTGCTCACTCTATGTTGGCCTCCCAGCTTGTCGGTTGGGGTGCCTGAACCGGGTCCTGCGCTCTGCCGCACGCCTTTGCGGACGTATTCCAAAATTTGGCCACGTCTCAGGTGATATGCTGAATGTGCTTCATTGGCTCCCTCTCCTGCAGCGGATCTCGTATCGGATCATCGCTTTGGTCTGGCGGTCCTTGCTGGGCCTAGCCCCTGCCTATCTACGCGACCTCTGCTGCCCTACCTTGGGTGCTGCGGGTCGTCGCTCTCTCCGCTCTACTGAGCGGGGCGTGCTCATGGTCCCTTTTGCCCGCACAGCTACTAAGCAGAATCGGGCCTTCTCAGTGGTTGGCCCCTCCCTCTGGAACGGGCTTCCTTTGATGCTGCGCTTGCATCCCAGAATCCACTCTGAATCTTTCTATACTTGCCTCAAAACTGTCCTTTTCAGCTGTGGTCGGGAGCGCTCCTGAGTAGTAACCTTGAAGGGGTGCTATATAAAACTTTGTAATGAATGAATGAATGAATGAATGAATGAATGAATGAATGATACAGTGCATACATGCATATATACATACATACATACCTACATACATACATACATACATACATACATACATACATACATACATACATACATACATACATACATAGGCCTACATACATACATACATAACTACATACATGCATACATAAATTCATGCATACATAAATTCATGCATACATACACACATAAATGCATACATACATACTACATACGTGCATGCATATCACATTCATGCATATATACATCTATACATGCATGCACGCTTACATAGTGTACAAACTGTACATTCATACATGTATATATATAAGTAAGTAAGTAAGTAAGTATATTCTTTATTAAACCAATTGCACATCCTCACTTTGGTGTACATACATTTATACAGAGTATAACATTCTTATTATAAACGATCTGCGTGACAGATTGTCCGCCTGTGGAATAAAACGGTCATGTAATCTCGGGCGCAGGGAGTAGGGGAGCGGCTTTTTGGGGGGGGGGCGGGGCAGGGTAGCCCATGGAGTACATGCCCCGGGTTTCCCAAGACCGCAGAGAAGATGCGTGAGTCAGCAGTGTGGCAAAGATGTTCAAACCTTCAACTGTCCTCTGGCAGGTACCGCAGACGAATCAGACGCCGCATCGCCGACTGAAGGTGGTTCTTTACTTGTTGCCCTGCAAACCCCCACCAAGCCGGAGCAGCATAGAGCATTCGGGACACCGTTGTAGCACGAACCACGTCGTATAGCATAGGGCCTGAAAGACCATGCGCCACGAAGATGCGAAAGGCATATATGTATACATATATATATGTCAATACATACGTACATACATACATACATATATAGATTTATATAAAGGCACAAACACTTGCATACATGGATGCATACATATATACATACATACCCTGCGTACATGCATGCATATATATAGCAATACATAAATGCATGGATATATGTATACGTTCACACATACATACATACATAAATACTTACACACACAAACATGCATACATTCATATACACTCTTCATCTAAAAAAATGAATACTCTATTGGATTATATTACGACCTTGCCTAGGCATTTGATACCGTAAATCCCGTAAATCATATTGCCCTAAAAAAACCATTACACATGACATCTGAGGTGCCAAGGTTGAATGGTTTATTAGATAATTTATGAACAGGTTCCAATTAGTCAGTTGTAATGGTTCCCTCTGGGACTTACGAAAAATTTACTACGGAGTTCCCCAGTGGACTTATGCTAAAGCAGCGTTTGACACGGTTCACCACAAACAAGTACTTGTTATCTTATCCCGTTGACGGTGCAGTGAAAGTGAATTCATAGCGTTCGGAGACCTTTGATGTTCTCAGAAAGATTGCAAAACTAAACAAGCCCGATGCGGTGAAGAATCAAGGATCGGCATATTTCATAAAATGTAATTATGAATGTCCAAAGGGAAATATGATACTTCGTTAACTATCAACTTATATCTAGCAATAATTATTTATGAAGTAAAGTTAATACAAGAAGTATTTAATAGACAATAATTTCATTAGCAGAATTTAGAACGACACAAAGCCCTGCAGATTCAATGTAAAGCGTGGACGGAGAATGAATTGCTGTCCAGAATATTCTACAATAAGCCTACTGCTATAGAGCAGCCCAATACGACGTGGCCGCCACGTGGCAGATTAAGACTTTGATTGATTGGATATGACACGTGGACGGAAAATAAATCACCTCGAATTGGACAGGTTATATGATCCGTAGGCCTTCGAGTCTTCGACTCTGTTCAGCATGCGTTAACAATCGCCATAAACGCACCTGTGGCATCCGTTATACAGCCATTTGTATCTAGTTTTGGAGAGTTACGAAAAAGGCGCTATATCAAGTGTCTTTATACCTGAACTATATTAATACATACATACATGCACACTCATTTTCATTCATTCATTCAAAAATTTATATAACGCCCATTCAAGGTAACTACTCAGAAGCGCTCCCAACTATAGCCCGTGCAAAAAGGTAAGTTTTCAAATGGCCATATAAAGTATTAGTACATGATCTAGGGAACAGGCTATTCCAAACCCTAGGGCCTACCAAAGAGCATGCACGCTTCTGCATAGTTGCTGTACGGGCAAACGAAACTACCACTATCCCCCTTTCAGCAGAGCGAAGGGAGCGACTACTCTGGGCCCCTGCTACCGACTGACAGATGTAGGCTGGTGCAAGGCCAAGATGGTATCGCCAGACCCTAAAGACAACTCTGCATTCGATGCGCTGTCGAACAGGAAGCCAATGCAGAACCTCCAACATACACCTGGTGACATGATCATAATTATTTTGTTATTTGGCCGATGAGTCGCGCTGCAGCTCGCAGTACACGATCAAGACAAGACAACCGGGTAGACGGCAGACCCAAATAGAGGCTTAAGCAGTAATCAAGCCGTGCCGTAATGAAGGCATGAACAAGAGTAGCTGCAGCGCTCGCTGTAAGCGATCGTGCAACAGTACGGAGCTGACGCAGCTGGTAATAGCAATTACGACTAAGGCGATGCAGATATGGTGCAAAGGTTAGCTCCTGATCTAACAGGATACCGAGGTCACGGGCTGAAGCTGAAAAATTGTAGTTAGGGATATTGATAGCCAGGTCTTTCAAGTTAAGCTTGGCAAGCTGCTGTTTAAATACCCAGCCACATGAAGTTAGTCTTAGCAGAATTCAGACGTAAGCGATTAGATGACATTCAAATATACATGCATACATACCGCGCGTACATACACACATACATGCTTTGTATGTATGTAATAGTAATTCCCCTTTGTTGGCCTCCCTAAAGTGCGCCTCTCCCCTCTGCAATCGGTTCTTAATTTAATGCAGCTGCCAGACTTATTGCCGTCCCTCGAGCGATTCTCCCATATCTCTACATTCATGTTTGAACAGCTGCATTGGCTTCCTCTTACTGCACTCATTCAGTTAAAGGTACTTGTCCTCATTTGCCCATCCTACCTAGGTCTTGCCCCTAAATATTTCTGTGACTCAATACGTCGGCCTACCTCGGCCGCCTCCCTTCGCCCGCTCCGCTCTTCGGATCGACTTGACCTTTTGTTCCCAACGTGAGAACGGTCATAGCTCAGTCCCGTGCTTTTCCCTGCATTGGTCCTTCGCTATGGAATCAACTTCCCCACCTGATTTCGCACCACCATACTCTCCGGTGACCTTGTCGTTCATTCGTGATGCTGACCAAGTATTTGATTTCTTTTCTTCTGCATTCAGATATGTTCAGTTTGTGGTCCAACTGACAAGCGCGGTAAATCCATGTTGTGCAAGTGTGTGTGTGTGTGTGTGTGTGTGTGTGTATTTGTGTCAAATGTGAGCTTCAGCTGGTACTCCTCATGTATAGAGCACGCGCAGATCATCCGCCTTCCTATACTTATCTTCCATATGGACTTAAGATGGCACCTTGCAACTCTGTTAGAGGTAGCTACTCTCTTCGATCAGCTTCTTCTGGACTATGTTGCTCCTGGTACACGTCTGTGGCCAGCATTCATTACAGATGCCAGTCCCTCCACCTGGAACTCTCTACCTCCTCATGTTCGCAACTCTCTTATCGAGGCTGCATTTCGCCCTACAATGAAAACGTACCTCGTGAATAAGCTGGTGATTTGCGCTTAGCCTTATAGGCTATTGTAGCGCT
>JACEVL010002551.1:0-17247 GCA_020284085.1 Aporrectodea caliginosa
CAAAGTGATTTGGTAAATCGACAGCAATTTTTCGGAAGGACTAACTGATATTTCTACACGTTTTGATTGACAACGTTTTCGTGGTTGGTTGTCTGCAGGCGCCGAAGTGAGTCTTCATCGTCAACCACAGCGTCAGTCGACACCCAGTCTCCCCTACGGCATTGAGCGTGTTCCGTCAGCAGCCAGTCTCCCCTACGGCATTGTCCCAGTGGCTCCACCTATCATCCAGCCTTCGACGAATCTTTCTTTCGGCGACACCCAACCAAGTACGAATCAGCTGCTGACTTTTGTTATTAATTAATAATTTCTATTGCAAATCTTTGGAATGAATGAATGAATGAATGAATGGACAGACCTACGCACATAGGCGTAGCTACATGGAGGCACGAGGAGGCAGTTGCCTCCTCTTGCTTTTTTATATACTGGAACTTCTATTGACCAATGACCCCAATAACCAGGATTTTTGCCAATGGTCTGTGAAGTTGCCTCCTCTTGAATTTAAGTCTCGCTACGTGCCTGCCTACGCACATATATATTCACACATATATACATAAATACCTAAATACACACATGCATACATACATACATATATACATATACACATATACAAATACTGTATGAAATACACACATACATACCTAAATACCTACATACATTTGTGTACTGTTGCTACAGATGATCAAGTTGCACATGGTCGTAATTATTCTCTTCGAACAGAGAAACAACGATGCGCACTGAAGCCAGACAAGGCACCAGAAATCAGACCACGTTTTATCCAACCGCACAGCATAGTTCCAGTGGTGCCATCTGCTCCGAGAACCTTTTCCGAAAGTCACCCAAGTGAGTTTTCAGCTTATTGCGATGTATGGTGACTTTAAAGTGTTCTCCGCTAAACTATTCATTCAATTTACTAAACGAACTATACAGTATCTTTGTTCCTGTGGGTATATACGTACGAACGTATGTACGTATGTATGAACGTACGTACGTATGTGTGTACGTACGTACGTATACATGTATGATTGTATGTATGCATACATGTGCAGCCGATTGGACAGAGCGTTAGGCCTGAAACTGGAAAGTACGAGTTCGAACCTCACCCGAGGCAGTTTTGCACAGCGCATGCATCGATGTTCTGTCGTATGGTCGTGTGCGCTTCCGATCTTTGGAAGGAGGGCAAAATATCAAACGCAGTTGTATTGTATTGTTTCAGTTATAGCTTCTCTATGCTGCAGAATAGTGTGTATGTGTTTTCGACGAGTAGATAATACTTTGATCAAATTGCTTATCCACAATAGGCTGAATCTCAGTCTGATCGAACGGATCTTTTCTATGTTGAACTGATTGCGCCTTGGTTTTGGAGTGCCATCGGTTGATGCCTTGTGCATTAGACACCGGCGCAATAGAAGTTACTAATTTTATAATTACAATGTTTACTTTCTTCTGATGTATTCTTTTGCAGAACTCGATGACTACACAGCGAGATGGACTCCGGCTAAACCATCCGCGCCCCACAACAGAGTGGAACTGTCCGAAACTGACCCGGAGTTCCAGGCAGTGATTCAGAATGTCGATCAGATGGGAGGGAAGAAGTTCACGAGCAATGTCGACAAAGTAGGTGACAAGAAGCAAAGGAACATCTGGAAGCTTGATAGTGTACTGGTCAGTGTTCTGGGCCATGAATCGAGAGGTCAGAGGTTCAATTCCCCACCTGCAGGGCAGCAATTTGGTTCGAGATTTCTGCTCCACATTGCCCCGTAGCCAACTCAGCTATAATGAGTATACTAATCGTACACGGTCGGTGGGATGATGAGACGGCGAGGGAGAGGATTGGCAACCCTCCCTCATATGCCGACGCGAAGAAAATGAAGTGGCTAACACTTCATACCCATGGTTGCCTCACTTGCCTGTAGGGGTTAGTTTAAGGGACTGCTCTTCTTCTTCTGCCCACCCAGCCGATTGTCGGCGTGGTCCATTTAAGTCTCAGAGACAAGCCTGCTTATATAAGTTATTGATAACATGGCTCTCAAGATGTTCTTGAAAAGGGCTATATTAAGTGTCTTGATACATAATTTCTTATAATCAAACCTACATTTAACTCACCCAATCAAACCTACATTTAACTCACCCAATCAAACCTACATTTAACTCACCCAATCAAACCTACATTTAACTCACCCAATCAAACCTACATTTAACTCACCCAATCAAACCTACATTTAACTCACCCAATCAAACCTACATTTAACTCACCCAATCAAACCTACATTTAACTCACCCAATCAAACCTACATTTAACTCACCCAATCAAACCTACATTTAACTCACCCAATCAAACCTACATTTAACTCACCCAATCAAACCTACATTTAACTCACCCAATCAAACCTACATTTAACTCACCCGATCAAACCTACATTTAACTCACCCAATCAAACCTACATTTAACTCACCCAATCAAACCTACATTTAACTCACCCAATCAAACCTACATTTAACTCACCCAATCAAACCTACATTTAACTCACCCAATCAAACCTACATTTAACTCACCCAATCAAACCTACATTTAACTCACCCAATCTCTTCTTATCTCACCTTATACAGCTTAACTTATCCTATCCAATCTGACTTTGCTTGATGTAACCTTATCTTTCTTACCTTATCTCACCGTATCTTTTACTTCACTTCTCCATAGACACCCATAAAACGAAATCCACTGAAGTTATATATAACCATCAACTCTGTTCAATAGGCAGAATATAATCTCTGCTGACAATCGTTTGACTCGTGTAACTGTAACAGGGTATCTCTAAAAGAGAGCCTTACCCTGCCTTATCTGCATTCAGTGCATTGCTCCCAGCACAAGCGTGAAATAAGTTGCTCCTATCAACCTACAACCTACAACATGAGCTGTCTGGCCTTCGCTGGCTTCTTCTTGAAGACTTCTATTCGATATATATAGTGGTTTCGTGTGGTGACGTCTGGAACTCCTTTCACGAGTTCATCTAGAAGTGGCGCTATATAAATTTGCAACAGAAGTAATACAGTCGGTATTTGTCACGTGTGTCAGATATGTCGGATCGAGAACTATCGATTGTACAAGACGTACAACAGTTGTCGAGAGGACATGGCGAGAGTCAACGACCCAGGAACAGTTAACGAACGCATCCTGTGGCATGGAACCAGCGCCGAAGTTCTCGGTAACATCTACAGAGACGGTTTCAACAGAAGCTACTGTGGGAAGAACGGTCAGTTTTAGCGGAATGCAATTATTACTAATAATAATCAGTAATTAGCAACTTCTATTGCGCCGGTGTCTAATGCACAAGGCATCAACCGATGGCACACCAAAGCCATTCCGTAATAAACCAGATCAACGATAGTTCATTTAAGTGTGTCCACCTGAAGAGATGCGAGTATGTATGTATGTATGTATGTATGTATGTATGTATGTATGTATGTATGCATGTATGTATGTATGTATGTATGTATGTATGCATGTATGTATGTATGTATGTGCATGTATGTATTTAATGTATGTATGTATGTATGTATGTATGTATGCATGCATGTATGTATGTATGTATGCATGCATGTATGTATGCATGTATACATGTATGCATCCACTCACTATTATAGCGCATTTAAGTCCCTCATATGAGTGTTGTGCAATGTGCATATAAGTACGTATTTTGGTAAATATCTGCAGACAACTCATGGACCTTCTCTAAAGTTTGTACATGGAAGCAGGAACACTGTCTTGGAGCTGATTTTGACTAGTTTTCCAATGACTTTAGTCGTGGTTGGGTTGGGAGCGCACCTGAGTATCTTCTTGAATAGGCGCTATATAAATGCTCTGAATAAATGAATGAATGAATTACGTGATCTAATCTAATCTAACCTGATCCGATCCATTCGACGTAATTTCATATCATATTTAAGCTAAGTCGACATCCTTGATATTCAGATGTAAATACTTCCTGTTTCAGCAACCGCATACGGCAATGGTGTCTACTTCGCAACATCCTTTGAATACTCCGCCTCACCAACCTACTCTCCTCCAGATACCAAGGGGCAGAAGTATATCTTCCAATGTCGAGTCCTCACCGGTCAATACACCAAAGGAGAACAGGATTTGAAGGAAGCCCCGATGAGAACGCCCGAGTTTCGATTCGACTCTGTTGTCGATAGTATGTCGGCACCCACAATGTTCATCGTTTTCAAGGACATGCAGGTCTACCCGGAATATGTCATCACTCTCAAACTGTAGCTGCATTACTCGTTTCTAAAGGACTCACCATCAGTGGCGGCTCCAGCCATACAATTTCAGGAGGTCGCGTCAGGGTCATGGTAGTTATTCAGCAGGTCGAAGAAATTAATGTTTGAGTTTGATTTATTTTCGAGGAAATCTTCTATGTTGCAGCGCCTGATTGTTATTTATTTATTTCCTTGCTAATGTATATAACGTTGATGCAACGCGTAAACAACTGAAATAGGTTAGTTTTGCGAAGTAATCGACAACACACTATATTATTTATACTGTATTTACAAAACTTTCTGACGCATCGGCGGCAAAGAATACCAAGTCTTAGTCTAAGCATTTCAATTTTAGAGTTTAAAACATTCTCATTTTTATGCCTTTTCCAGACTTTCTTATTCAAAGGCGCTCAGTCAAAACAAAATAGATAGACAGCTGATGTCATATTCGATTCAAGGTCAAGATCCAAAGGGGTCAGATAGAAAGACAGGCAGATAGACCGACACACAGTGACACATACAGACAGACAGACAGATAGACCGACACACAGTGACACAGACAGACAGACAGACAGATAGACCGACACACAGTGACACATACAGACAGACAGACAGATAGACCGACACACAGTGACACAGACAGAGTGCTACAGTGCATGGTCCTTAGAATTGCAACAGCGAGAGAGGTAAGGGGCAGACGGCAATCAGGATAGAATTCGTTTGTACCTTTCTAAAGATTAAGATTGAAGCTAAAAGCATAAAAATGATAAAATTGAGGCAAAAACTTATGTTGTTCTGCAGTTCGGAACTAAATAATTACTAAATGACACAAACGGTGAGAACTTCTCAAAATAATAAGACACCTCTTTCAAGGGTTGCATTTGCCATATAAGATGAAGCAGACCAACACGCGTCGGTTAACTCCTGTCCTACATCGTACACTTATTCTTCCACCCAATTCTGCTTGACCCTCGGCTAAACCAGGACTTCAAGGACCAGTTCGCTTTTCGACCAACCGGATCCACTACGGCCGCCCTAGTGGCGCTAACTACCAACCTTACCGAGATGCTGGGAGAGAGCCAGTACGTACATCTCATTGCGCTGGATTTCAGCAAGGCGTTCGATACTGTACGGCACTCTTACCTGGCGGAGCAACTGGCTGAGATGCCGATCCCTGACAACATCTACAATTGGATTATCGCCTTCCTGACAGATCGGAGCCATGCTACCAAATTCAATGGGGAAATCTCCTCCACCATTAAAATAAACTCTAGCATAGTTCAGGGTTCGGGAATAGGGCCAAACAACTTTATCTCAACAATATCCAAATTTAGGCCATCCCATTCAGGAAACAGGATACAAAAATATGCGGACGATACATACCTGCTGGTCCCATCCTCAAATAGTGCTACTATCCCTGCAGAACTGGAACATGTTACACACTGGGCAGATGCATGTAACCTAAAGATTAACTCCAATAAGACATTTGAGATGATTGTCAGGGGGTCCGGGGGCGAACAGGGCGCGGGACCGACCCAAAAGAAACGCCTGGCTTAACCAGGGTTAATAGCATGAAGATTCTTGGTGTAACGATGTCTGACACCCTTAGTTTCGACATGCACATCGATAAAATATGCTGTAGGGCCAGGCAGTCTCTTTATGCCCTCCGCGTGCTCACTGCCCATGGTCTAGCTGGCCCCAAGCTCTACGACGTGGTGCGAGCTACTACGCTGTCCCGTCTGCTATACGCAGCCCCGGCATGGTGGGGATATGCTGGGCAGCAAGAAAGGGGAAGACTCCAAGCCGTGATGAATAGGCTAATCGGTCAGCGGTATCTCCCTGGTGATAGCCCAAATATCGAACAGCTATGCCGTCTTGCCGATACTCACCTGTTTTCGGCTGTTCTTGGAACACCAGGACATGTCCTCCACGGGTTGCTCCCCCCAGCGAAACCAACGGTTTACAGCCTACGCCCCAGACGCCATGACCGGGTGCTGCCAAAAGCTGACAACCAATGATGAAAACATTAATATAGTCAGAATGCTGTTCGCATACTAATTAGATCTGTCTCGCAATCTCACTGGACATAGATACATTGCAGATTCTGATGTTTGATGTTTTGATGTTTATGTTAATTTATATTGCCCATGCTTGTTCACCAGAGTGCTGTTTGGCAGCTGGTTATATTAAAGAATATACTTACTTACTTACTTACTTACTAATGCTAACGTGTAATACTGCCATTGATGCTAAAGATCAAATGAGAACTATTCAAACTAATTTCTGTCAACGTTAACGGACTTTGTAAGTCTTTGTAAGATGTTAAACTCTGGATGCAAGTCCCGTTAGGTGCAGACTTTCGAAAGTAAGAAAAGGTCAGACAGACAGATAGAGACAGAGACAGAGACAGAGACAGAGACAGAGACAGAGACAGAGACAGAGACAGAGAGACAGAGATCAGCTCCCTCGCCGCCTAGCTCCTGTCCACCGACAGAGTAGTGGCGGCGCTACAGCAGGTCGCAGCAGGTCATTTGACCTGCTTATTTTGCTCCCGACCTGCTTAATGACCTGCTTAAAATTCTTTGGAATTTTTAATATCTTCTTTTCATTTCAAACATCAACATCTGTCCCATAGGATCACTATTGCAATTATTAAATCTAAACGACATTTAAACGTTTATGTCAACAGAAGCCTGTTGTAAACTCTAAACTTGAAATGATTATGTAGTCTTTGCCGCCGTTACCGGGTACGTCAAAAATCAAGGACCTATTATTATAGGACTTTCGCATCGGCTATATTTGCAAGTTCAGAGACTGTTGGAAAGTATTGTTCTAGGTAACCTAGGCGTTTGGCTCTTTTTAGGAGTTTTTCCAGGCACTCTTTATCGGAAGCCAGGGTAAGACTCCACCAGGTTGGGGAGGCAATGGCATATTTAGAAGTTTAGCAACGGTAGTGGCTTTGGTTACATTATGGATGGATGAGGAAGAAAGGCCATGACTTTTGAGTTTTCTGATAGCATAAAAAGAGGAATCAATCAATCAATTTCGTTTATTCGCAACAACAAACTCTTGTAAATAGCTCTAAATCTAACAAAAATGGAGGAGTAAGTTGCTGTGAGGTGGTCTATATGGGCTGTGAGTTTCAGATTATCTTGAAGGTGACCACCCAGTATTTTCAAAGTTTTAACTCGGGTAATACTAGGTAATGGAGGAGGAGGGTCAAATTGGTGTCGAGGGCGGAAAATGATCATTTTTTAGATTTAGAGCTATTTAAGGTAAGATTATTGGCAGAAGCCAAGGTAGAGATTAAATGCGGTTCAGATGGAATAGTATGAGCTTGAGAGGATCCAGTAAGGAGGTAAGTGTCATCTGAAAATTTGAACAAAAGATTAAGGGGCTGAAAAGGGTGCAGGTCTGAACCAGTAATGGAGAAGTTGGTAGGTCCTAAGACAGAGCCTTGAACTATACTAGCATTGATTGTGAGGAGAGATGAAGAGTGACCTTTGAATATAGTGAGGTGTGAGCGTTCAAGATGATAGGCTATTCAACTAGCCAGTTATAGATTTGATCTGGGATGTCAAATAGGGCAGAATTTACGAATTGCATCAACGTTATAATTATACATTAGCAAAGAAATGAATAAATAACAATGAGGCGCTGCAACATTGAAGATTTCTTCGGAAATAAATCTGGCGGAAAAACGTTAAGAAAAATGATATGACTGTTAGCCTATGCTCATGACGTTGGTGTATATAGTTCTGAGTGTTTTGGCTAACTAACACGCAACGGTCTATCCAAATTTATAGATATTACAAGTCAATTTTTAAAGGTGTCTAAATGTGGTGTCAGTCCCATTATTATAAATGCACTGAAACAAGTTCTAAAGTTGTCTAAAATGTGGTTTTTATCCTATATTTACGATTCATATCATAGCAGGCTATTCTGGTCTACTAAAGCTGCCATCTAGTTACTTTCTACGACGTTATGTCATAACAAAGACGATTAGCGTCACCCTCATCCTTTCTCCAGCCTTTGGACTGGCACTACCACAGGTATAGGTAGTGCGTAGTGGCGGATTTAGTACGCAGGTATTTTCAGCCTCGGCAAATTTCAGTCACTGGGTTTATGGAACGCAGTTAAAACCTCTCGAAAACTCTCGTTAAGGGCAAAGACATCTGGCACACAGACCGAGAGGTACCGAGTTCGAGCCCCCGTTGAGCGGATATGTTTGTAGGCTGCTATTAGCGCCGTTGTATTGCAAGCTATCTGTTCTGTTAGTAGTTAAGATTTAAATCGCATAACATGTAAATGTACAGCGAAGTGCGTTTGTCAGGCGCTTATTAAAGAAAAGATATTATTATTATCTCCCAATCCTTCTCAATCATCTGTTGATGCATTCATGCCGTGAATCGGGTCGCTAGGGGGCGCAAGCGGAGCAGGAACGTTTCTGAATTTCCGCTCTCACGCTATCAACTATCTATAGACTGTATACACAAGGTAACCAATAAATGGTAGTCCATTATACACGATTAGAAACACATTCCATAGACTTAAAATAGAACACCTCTTTTTAGGACATCAGTGATGCTATTAATAAGAAACGCGTAAAATTTGTATGTGATGTTGATCGTGAACGGCTGTTGATATGCTGGCAACAATAAAAATCGGGTTTCATCGATGCGAATGGCTTAAGATGTCGTTAAATCTGTTAGACTATGACCTCTTCAATTTTCTGTTACCTACTAATTCATTCTTCGTTTATGGAATCCCAAAAAGTCAGCAAAAGAAAATACAGACATGAAACATTGACATGGGTATTGAGAAACAACCGGTAGACCCAGAAGGAACCAGAGTTCCGCTTGAATAGGGTCACCAAATTGTATTGTATTGTATTTGAACACTTGTTATAGCGCCCCAACCAGATTTCCCATTCAGAGGCGCTCCCGACTACTGCGCGAACGCTGAATCGGAGTTTCACGCCGAAGCGCATGAGCAATTGCGAGTGAAGGACTTGCCCAGGGTCCCTACGCGGCGACTTTGAGGTGGATCCGAACCCGCAACCCTCCAGCTGCAAGGCACCGAACATACCCCTACACCACCGCGCCCCAGTTGTATTGTGATGTGTTGTATTGTGTGTTGTATTGTACTCCACGTTTATAATGCGACCGAGCCACCCGCAGTAAAGATCCGAGAAATTAATCTCTGATAATCCGACCCGACCGGGAAGCGAACCCGGGGCGCCGGCGCGGCGAGCGGGCACCAACCCACTCAGGATCCTTAAATTAAAGGCAGTACAGATGGCGACGAAGAACAGTCGTCTTTCTAATTAAACATGGATCGAAATCTTAACTATGAAAACAACAAAAATTGGATCATATACATGACCCACTAAACAGAGAGTTAAACTTAACTAAGCCATAAACAAGTTACAAATTACAGTCGTGTGTCGCTTAAGAAACTGAGCAGTTGTTGTTTAAATAATTGTAAAGTCGGCAAACATCGAATATGAACAGGTAATGTATTCCATACTAATGGTCCAATGCATTTAATATTGAAAAATCTAGTATTAGTTCTAGAAAACTGTTCATGACTGTATTCATACTTGTATATTGTGTTCACTGTTAATGGTATCGATTCTAACAAAATTTGAATTTGAATTTGAAATCAATTAAATCCATACTCTTGTAATTATTGTTATCCCTCTTATAAAAGTCTACTCAGTTCTTTAATCTTCAGTGAACGACCACAGCCATAAGTTGTGGCTAAACTCACGAAACTACTATTTAGACCATTAGTAGTAGCAAACAATCTTCCCTGGACACTTCTGACAAGATGAGGCGCTGGCGAATAACATTGCGTTATGCACTTACATTTAGAGTAGCTCTTTTGAAAGTTGAACTTTACGATTTTTAATGGGATTACGATGATGGAGTTATAGCATTTGAAGTTCATTTGGTGTGCAAAGGAGAGGACACACCAAACACTTATGATAATAGTATCACCTTCGCGTTAAAGAGTGCGTTCGTGTAATAGGACCAGTGAAGAGCTCAAAATAATTATTGGAAACCTCTTTTAAGTTTGATTTCAGCCCTATAATAAGGCAGCAGAAGAGAGTTCCTTATATGAAATATTTTGAAGTACTTTAACAATTATAATACATGTACACGGTGGTTCAATGAAAAGTCAGCCAAACTTTGTATTTCATATAAGTACTTCTAACATGAAAACAGTATTTAATATTTTTGTGAAGAAACTCTCAGTAGTATGGTTTGATTGTTTAATTAAAGAAGATGTTCAAAATGTCCTCCTTCTGCTTGCACGCAAGCCTGGAGGCGCTGGCGCCATTGGGCAACAGCATCGTCGACAAGGGCAACGTTTTCTTCAGTGCGCGATGACCTTCGTCTGCCACTACCAATGACGCGGTCGACTGACCCTGTTACGCTAATTTTTCGAAGCAATTTATCTAATCCGCTTCTGGTCCAATGTTTTTCTGGAAACTCATGTAGAAATTGACGGCTGCTGTAATTCTTGGATTCCCTCAACCTTTTATCATGTGTTGATCTTCTTTGCTAAAAGGCATTTTTCGAAAATTGCTAGTTTCTTGTTTATGTTTTCTATCGTGTTATCGTCTGCTTTTTTGAGTAGGAAATATAAACCGGAAGTCAATAAAATAAAAAAGTAAGTCTGTTCATATTTTAATTTAGAAAATATTATTAATGAAAAATAGTTCAAGTTTTAATATTTGTTTATAAAGTTTGGCTTACTTTTTATTGAATCACCGTGTATAATTATAAAGTCAAGCTTGGTGATGGTTTACCTAATGCTCCACCGTCTATCCTACTTTTATAGATGAAAGAAGATGCGTTATAAAGGTGTCAAAGTGTAGCACCTTTCCTTATGCAGTGAACGAGTTTTAAAGGCGTCTAAATGTTGCTTCTATCAAAGATTTACTGAAAGCCATATCATAATTAAAGTCTACTAAAGCTGCTGGCTAGTTACTGTTTAGCGACGCTAGCATAACAAAAACGACTAGCGTGACAGCGTCGCCCTCCTCCTTTACTTAGCTTGCCACTGGCACTACCAGAGTAGGCCTACGGGCAGTGGCGACCTTTACAAAGGCCGCGTTCACAATGCCAACAATCGCTACATTGAACGATTCGTCCAGTGTAGAAAACTAGGGATTTGTAATATGACTGAAATTTTTAGGCTATTTGTAAAATCCCTTATTCACTTACACACTTTACAAAATCCCAGACAAAAAAAAACAACAGCAAAATCCTCATTAGACAACTGCAAATGGAATGTAGACGCAATATAGAGCACGCCTTGGACACCTTTAGCCTACAAAGATTATGTCTTACCATTTAAATTGAACACCTCTTTTAAGTCGATAATTATTGCTATAAGTTTAAATAAAATACTAAATGTTGTTATTGCGATGACACTAGAACGTGAGCAAAATTTGTAAGGACGTTGACAGCCTTTGTTGCTGTAAGATTTCTTTAAACCGTTGGAATCCAAGCTATATCATTGCAAATTTGTTTCTATACAATACAACAGTCGTTTATTGAAATTCAAAAGCTGACACAAACGCAACTTCTACAAATGGTTCGGGGCTCTATGGGAGCAGTATAAACTAAGAGACTAAGTCAGTAGGTGTTCTTACATATTCTAGCGTAAAGTCCGAGTGTTCTCAGACCGCCCATTATTATATTATTATAAATAAATTTGTAACGCGCGCATGCCGCATGGTCACACCGCAATGTAAATCTGAGGCCCATGAGAATGATGCACTGAGGCTCAACCAAAGGACCCATAACCGAAGATCGCAGATTACGTGGTGGAATGTAAGGAGAGAGTAGTGGCTGAAGGTAGGCAAGAGTTCTCGTTGCGAGGACTTCATAGACAAGACAGACCAGTTTAAATCTTATTCTAAATTCTGAACAGGAAGCCAATACATCTGACCGAGCAGAGTTAGGCGCTTGAACGAGAAGATATATACGCAGAACTACGAGAGTAAGAGATTTGAAGCCTTTTCATTTCAAGATCCATCATATATTTTAGTTGCGTTCTGTACAATACGAACGGTGAGAACTGTTTAAAATAGTTCATTCTTTTGACGTCGAATGCCTTTGCTGCCCTAAGATATCGTTAAACTAAGATATCGTTAAACAAAGCATCCTAAACACATTTGCGAGCCCCGATATGAAACCATGGGCGAAATGCTACAGCTAAGGCGTTTTTAAGCCTCTGGCATTGTTAGTTGTTGTTTAACGACACTGTGCCATAACAAAGATGATTGATTATCGTTGCTCTCCTCCTTTCGCCTCCCTTGGAACTGGCACTGCCACAGTGGCCGTAATGGCGGCGTTAGAGTTTAGGCATTCTTCAGACTCAACAGATTTCCGTCACTGCATTATATATATAGTGTATTTACACCGCTCAAAAGCTCCGTGAAGGGAGCAAGGCATCTCCAACCCCTTCTCAACATCTGTTGATGTATTCATGCCATGGATTGGGTCGGTCGCTAGGGGGCGAAAGTGGAGCAGGAATGTTTCTGACACTGCTATCCAAATCGCGACCTCTCGCTATCATCTGTAGACTATAGACAAGGAAACGGATAAAGAGCAGTCTCTTATTACACTTTTAAAGGCATATTTCAAAGTCCTGAAATAAAACACCTCTTTTAAGTATGTCATTGATGTTATAAATACGGAATGCGTAACATTTTGCTATATTTAATGATTCTAACTGGATTATGTTGACGTGAATGTTCTGAGATGTCGTTGAATCACTGGAATCCATACTCTGATAATGCCATCCAATCCATTTTATTTTGTATACTCAGGTTTTTCTTTAGTCGATGGCAAGAACAGCCATGTCGTAAAACTCAGGAAACTACTGTTAAGTCATTTACTAGTAGTCACCGGTCAGTCAGTCGCTGAGGAATTACCGACTGAATTGATCAGTTAGGGAGTAGGAACTGACTTAACTAACGACTTGGTCAACGCGAGATTTGCCTGTATACATATACGAGCAGACGCCATTTTCGATGAAAGCAACTGCGTGGCAACCAGTGGCGTAACGAAAGGGGCCAGAGGGGGCAGCCGCCCCTGGGTGCAGCACAAGATGGGCGCAAAATTAGCTTTCAGTGGTACACAGTACTATGACAAAACGATTAAAAGTCAACAAGAAACTAAACAGGAGCGCAGTCATCAACTCTTGCCCCCGGGCGCTGAAACCCGTCGTTTCGTTACGCCACTGGGGGCGACTTATACGCTGGAAGCTACTAATAAAGCAGTTCTTTTGCACACCTTTGTAAAGCTCATATTTGGCCTGATAAGTAAAAATAGAAGCGCAGATTTTCAATCCATCTTCAAAGTCATATCTGTTGTCGCGTATTATAATCTATATTATAAGGCTTACTTTGTTTACGTTTTCCTTCCGTTTGTTTGTATGTTTGTTTGTCCGTTTTGAAAGGCTCCGAAACGGAACGCTTTAGCGATTTACAAAATTTTACACAACATTATTACGCCACGGCATGATCAACGCGATATTTTCAGCTCGCAATTTTATTTAAACGCCGATATATGGACATTTTAAATTATTTCCAACTGTTTCAACGAGGCTATCTTATAATAGTATGGCCATTTGTCCACGTCACGCGGCTAAATATGCATGACGTCAACGCTCTGAATACGTCACCGCTCTGATTACGTCAACGCTCTGATTCGCAACCAATAATACGCCTATTATAAGGTTGAGATAACCCGTGTAGTACACGGGAAAAGCAACTATGTTCACCTCTAAATATCGTTTCCATTCAGATATATGGACATTTTTTAAATATTTGAAGCCCATCAGCAAATATAGTAAGTAAGTAGCCTTTATTTGCAGCTGTTAAAAATTACGCCTGGGCAAAACCCGGGCGAACGCCGGGTAAAAAATGCTAGTAGGCCTATATTTTGAGTAAGGTGCGGTCGATGGCAGTAACAAAGTCGTTAAACACTGTATCCAACTATAATTATGATCAGTTCTTTACTACGTGGTGGAATGTAAGGAGAGAGTAGTGGCTGAAGGTAGGCAAGAGTTCTTGTTGTGAGGGTTTTATAGGTTAGACAAGCCAGTTTGAATCTTATTCCGAATTCTACATGAAGCCAATGCAGCAGCCCAAGCAGAGTTAAGGCGCTTGAACTACGCGAGTCAGAGAGTTGAAGCCTATTCATTTCAAGATCCACCCCATTGTTTGTTTGTTTACTATGCAATATGAACGGTGAGAAATGTTCAAAACATTTCATCCTATCAACATGGAAGGTCTTTGCTTCAATGAGACATCGCTAAACAAATACTAATTCCTAAATCTCGATATGAAGCCGTGGGCGCGAAATGTTAGAGTCTAGGCATTTTCAGCCTCAGTATGGTTAATTGCTGTCTAAGGGATAGCCTACTGTGCCATAAGAAAGACGATTAGCGTCACCTTCCTTCTTTCTCCAGCCTTGGGACTGGCACTACCACAGGTAAGGTAGAACCGGAGTTAGGGTTTTTAGACTCGGCATATTTCAGCCACTGGGTTTCAATTAGCGAATTTATAAACCGCTCAAAAACTCTGTGAAGCGAGCAAGCCATCTCCCACTCCTTCTCAACATCAGTTGATGTATTCATGCCGTGGATTGGGTCGCTAGGGGGCGTAGGTGGAGCAGGAATGTTTCTGACACTGCTATCCAAATCCTGACCTCTCGCTATCATCTGTAGACTATAGACAAGGAAACGGATACACCTTTAAAAGTATATTAAAAGACCTGAAATAGAACACCTCTTTTAAGTACGTCATTGATGTTATAAATAAGAAATGCGTAACATTTTCCTATATTTTATATAACAATTATAATATGCTTTGTTGGTTAATGGAATTTTTATTATGTATGTTAGATACATGAACAGTTTAAAAGAATAGGCCTACTTTAAACAATTATAATACATGTATACTTCTTTGGTTAATGAACATTTTTATTATAGTGTTTTTGTAAGATACATGAACAGTTTAAAAGAATACCTTAATCAATTATAATACATGTATGCTTTGTTAGTTAGTGAAATTTGTCAGTACATAATAATCATAGATAGTATGAGATGAACTATTTTATGTTGCAAAAATTTTGAATAATAGTGAAATTGTAAAGCTCCGTTTGACACCTTTGATGGTGTCGTTCGGATGCTATGGGTTTCTGGTTGTGGTTGTATTGTATATTTTCTGCATTGTCGTCAACGGCCTTTGATGTCATAAGACGACGTTAAACTGTGGTTATAATAATAATTTTCCTATAATTATTTTGTTCTGACTTATGTTGACGTGTATGTAGGCCTACTTAGATGTCGTTGAATCACTGGAAATCCATACTCTGATTATGCCATCATATCCATTTTATTTGTCTACCCAGGTCTTCTCTTTAGTCAATGGCAAGAACAGCCATGTCGTAAAACTCAGGAAACTACTGTTAAGTCATTTACTAGTAGTCAGTCAGTCGCTAAGGAATTACCGACTGAATTGATCAGTTGGTGACTGACTTAACGACTTCGTCAACGCGAGATTTGCCTGTATACGAACATTCGCCATTTTCGATGAAAGCGACCGCGTGGCGACCAGTGGCGTAACGAAGGGGGTGGGTCAGAGGGGGCAACCGTCCCCAGGCGCACCACCAGAGGGGAGCAAAATTAGCTTTCAGTGGTACACAGTACTATGACAGAACGATTAAAAGTCAACAAGAAACTAAACAGGAGCGCAGTCATCAACTCTTGCCCCCGGGCGCTGAAACCCGTCGTTACGCCACTGGAAGTTACTAATAAAGCAGTTCTTTTGCACACCTTTGTAAAACTCCTCTTTGACCAGATAAGTAAAAATAGAAGCGCAGATTTTCAATAGACAATCTAGACAACGGTGACTTGTATTATAATAGGCCTATATTTTGAGTAAGGTGCGGTCCATGGCAGTCACAAAATGTCGTTAAACACTGTATCCAACTATAATTATGATAAGTTCTTTACACACCTTTATAAAGCTTTGCATTGGCCGTATAAGTAAAAGTAGCAGTCTTTTAACGATTCATCTGGTATTAACGGTGTGTAGTTTTTAAAGATTAGTTCAACGTCAACGGCCTTGGCAGCCTCAGGATGTCGTTAAACAATGAAAACAACGAAAGCGGAGATGCGCCTTTGTTTTGTCAGTCTTAATTAAGTTAAGAAGCGGACATATAACAACTCCCACACCAGTTCAAGTCCAGTGGGTCAATGATGTACAGAGGGTCAGAAGAACCATGTGCCCTCTAACTAGACCTGGGTTGACTGCCTTGAAACCACGACACCTCCTATAGGGTAGACTCCTGGGGTGCACTGCTTCCCATCTGAGCAACAACACCTGTCAATCATTAACTATGCAGGTATATACAATTTGTATATGAAAACATGTATAATAGGGCTACGGATATTAACGAATAATAATTAATATTAGTCACTAAATAATTTATTCGATTATTCTCGCTTGTTCGAATAATATCTTTTACCTAATTCATGATGTCGAGCGTTCCCTTAACTGAATAAACAATAATGGCGTACAATGATCATATGAAATGTAGCCACCTTCGCTAGAAGGCGTCCACAACTGTTACACAACGGATGCCAATCCGACGTAGCCGCTGAGTACCAGCCACCTTCCAAAGGGGGCGACAATAAATTGTCCTCAAATTTCTTTTCAACCGTCTTAGCCCGGACTATATTGTGGCGAAAGCGGCCGTAGGGCGGAACTCCGGTATCTCTCTCTTTAATGTTCACCAGGATAGCTCTTCGGAGTCTTCCCTGTTCTTCTTAGTTCGTCCGCTGGACTCGGCCTTTCCCGTCGGGCAAAGGACTTAAAGGTGCCACCGACGATGCCTAACACTAGGTTAACTAGGAAGACGGCAACGACACGGATCAACACAGCAGATTGTTTTATTA
>JACEVL010002552.1:0-18939 GCA_020284085.1 Aporrectodea caliginosa
GGGGGGGGGCAAATTTAGTGGGGAGGGTTTGCTGAGGCTATGCCATCAGTGGGAAGGTCTTGGCTGAAGTCCCAAAGGGCGCTACGCGAGGGGGAAGGGCTAAGGAACCCGAAAAAGCTGGAAACGGGGGCATCGCCCCCCTTTGATACCAAAATGGGGATTGGCCAGTCCAAGGGGAACCCCTTTGGGGGTAGGTGCAGGGGTCCAATGTTCGTAAAGAAAAAATTTGAAACAATGCCTTGATAACGGCCTGGGGGAATGAAACTTATCCAAAACCCTGGCCTGGTTTGATGATGATGATGATGATGATGATGATGATGATGAGATGATGATGATGATGATGATGATGATGACAGCAACCCTAACGCTGTGGCATCGTCTTTAATGCCAAAGTGACGAGCACGTTGTTCCACGGATCTGAGTCATCGTAAAAATAGTGCAAATAAAAAGTACCGATGGCTTTACATCGTGGTCGCTGGTTAGACTTCTGCTTGCTTCATGACTTGATAAATTTTTAGTAAAACTATCAGAGAGAGGACGGTATAAGAGGATCTATGAAAAAAAAAGAAAGAATAACTGGACATATAGTTCAAAAGGTTAAACGAGCCAGCCAAGGGATTATGCTTCATTGAATGGAAAAGGAGAAGAGGAAAGCATGGGAGAATAGACCGGATCGACTTTAGGTATCTGGGGATCTCGTGTAACAAGGCCAGAGGACAGAGACGAATGGAAAGGACTGAGTAAGATTACGACTCAAGCCGAGATTATCTAACAGTAGATCTTTAAAGTCCCACTTTAAAATAATCGGGACACAAGCGTATTCCAAAAGTACTGCAGACGTACTTTAAAACTACTCAACACTCACTCTCAACAACACCGCAGTACTGTAAACATAGGCCTAAACATAGGCCTAAACATAGGCCTACTCTTCAAAGGCACCCTGCGTTTGCTCTTAAAAAGTACTCTATACGTACTCTCAAAATGTACAGTACTGCGGTGTTGCTGTAATTTTGTTATAGCGCACTCTTGCAACTTTACTTCTGTTACTGCTAATTTTTCGTCTTCCGAAAGCATGAATCACTGCAACGTCAAACGTCAACTTGAACGTCAAGAGATTTTTCCAATTATCCGAGCACACTGAAATTCTACCTGATGCAGGCTCTTCTGTTCTTACAGACACTCTGGTCTTCAGGTCTTCCTTTCCTTGGAAGGGCCGTCTCAAATAGCCTTACCTTACGCATCTGCTTTGACCTCTTTGACCTATTCTCGTTACTTCTCGACGTTATTTTTATCATTGATAATATATTATGTTTTTAGTTACCACAATTAGAATAGCGAAAAGAGCGCCTGTGATTATTGGAGTTGTTCTGTGCTAATTACTACAGTAAAGTAAATAAATTTATTGTCGCGAAATTAGTTCAAACTATTGTTATTCAGGAGATCAAATGCGAAAATCTTCTGTGAAAGGCAGACTGGAACTGCAAAGAAGAAGACGTCTTTTCCTGCCACCAGAAAAAGTCGTGAGGGCGAAGCATCTCAGATAGAACTGGAAGGATTTGGCAATCCCGACATTTCCTCAATTTTCGTTCAAGACAGCGAAATAAAACCTAATCATTACAGTTATATCAAAGATGTGATTTATGATGAGGTAGATCATTCAAAAAATGTTCCAAAACTGGATAATGCTGAAGTGAGTCAGTCAACAGTGGTTGCAAACTCGATATACGAAGAGTTGGATGATTTGACACAGAACTTGCAGCAAGTTCATAAGATCGCGGATCGGCCAAACAATGATTCAAATCCAGTTTGCAAAGACGAAGAGCCTACTAGAAAGGTTGAAAAACCGGTTGGTACTAATGTTGATCCCTCAAAATGGAATCAGGAACCACCGATCTACACACAAGTAAACAAATCGAACACCAGATCACGGCCTGCTCCTTGTCCCTTTTGTCCGTATCTCCACTAGGCAGAATAGCGCTTTCTCGGTGGTGGACCTCGACCTGGAGTGCCTTTTCGGGAGCATTTTTCAGTAGTTTTCTTGAAGAGGCTCTACATAAATGATCCATATGAATGAATATTTGAGTGAACTAGCACCAAAATGTATCTTTCATCCTCAGAAGTCACTTCGTTCTCAATCAACTGAACGCGGAGTTTACAAAGAAACCGGAATCAAAGAAATCGTCAGATGATGGTTGTTGTAAAGTATGAACGATTGCATCGTGATAATAAAGACTGCCTACTTACTTACTAATCGTCATTAGTTCCTGACGCCAGCCAATAATTGGCGGTGATGGGTACGAATAAATTATCACGATTGTCCGCTCTCATTTGTCAAGTCCATTGGTACCCGTAGTGTTAGTCCGAGTGATGATAATTATATCCTCATCATTTATATTATCTACCCACTGGACATCCATCGTAGTCTTGGGCTGTTTTTTTCTTTCCTTCAAATCTTGCATCTAATACAATGTGCAGTATTCTGTCAACGGGTATTCTCTCTACATGTCCAGACCATCGGAGTCTTCGTTGAAGGACTTTGACTTTTTACTGACTTTACTTTACTTATATTATGCATGTGAGTATTTGGTAATCAAGCCAATAGGCTACAGCCCCGTACAGAACCGTGCACTACATGGAGATGAACAACATTCAGTTAACCCGTTTTATCAACATGAATCGATGGAAACTTGCACGAAAAATATATCCAAGGATGCCTTCATCTGAACGCAGCAATATTACAGACTTATTAGAAGATGACTCCACGCTTCACGCTTACACGAAGGTCCTATCCAAGATGGCGTCTTCCGATTTCCAAACAGGTGCGAGTTACTGGCGTTTCAGCTTGTGTACCGGGCTCGTACATCCTGCCCGTGGATTCAAAACGTATTGACGGTGTTTTCTAGCCATTTTCGTGGCCTATATACATGTATATGCGACTGCGTGGAACAAGGTTGGGTTTTTGCTGTACGGTCGGATCGGAAGCTATGGGCCGCGCACTTTTCGGCTGGGAGGAGCACTGCGGTTCTTTGAATGGCCTCGACAAGGAGTGCGTGGATACGCTACTCGCGACTCTCCTAGTAACCCTTCTATGTTTCTATCGCTAATTTCAACCACCTTTACAGTTCTGTTCATAATGATTATTCGAGAGGCGCTATATAAACTATCTTTATAAAATAATTAATCAGAGACTTGTAAACAGATGATTTTAAATGTGCATTGCATCTTAAGTATCTTTAAAATAAATATTATTCTTGCTTCTCAATGAAATGATAAGTTACGAGTTTATCTATTTTTGATTTGTTGATCTTAAAAGAAGTATATGAAATAAAAAATATTTGTGTAAACAGAAAATATGAATTGTCATTTGAATAATTTTGTTTACAAAATAACGCAAACAAGAGTTTGTAAAGCATCTACCCAGTTAAATAGCACATCTTTTGAACTTTATAAGATTGACTTAGTCTTAGCGTCTTACTTACTCACTATACGGTATTCTCTTGACGACGCAATAACAAAAAGCCATCATGCAGCGCAATTATATATTCATCAACAAATGCATGGATTATTATTATTCACATTGCCATTAGGATTACTAATACCAATACCATAACCGTTAGCCCTTCATCATCATTATCATCATCATCATCATCATCATCATCATCATCATCATCATCATCATTATCATAAAAAACCACCATCATCAGCGTCGTTATGCAGTCATTAAAAACCACCATCTATATTGACCAAGTATCAATCGATAACTCTGAATAAATGTGAGCAAAGAACTTGCTCGAGGATCTACACTTAGGAGTAGGCTCTAATCCGTATTCACCTCACCACAGACTGATTGCTCTGCAACTCGTCTATCGTGTCTGAGCTTGGCGCTATTCTCACCTGGACTGTATGTCCTCGAAGTAATGAGTCCTCTTCACCCAGATGCATTCCTTCAACATCGAACCCAAGGATTCTTCCATAAACCTCGTGGATTTTAGACCTTGGATTTGACTTCAAGGGTCCGTTTGTAGCCTGAAAGTAATCGCACTTGCCTTGGTCTTAACATCGTGGTCCTGATAATTATGGTCTTTACGAGTCCTGGTCTCGAACGCACGATTGTCATCTGGTCCCTTCAAACGAATTTAGACCTGGCTTCTACAGAGCATCGTGATTTCTTTGTCTAATGGAATAGTATTGCAATTTCACTCAAAACGACCACCGACTGATGCCTCAGGCATCATGGTAACGGCTCAATAGATTTGATTAATTACTTTTGGTTAGATTAAATTATTGTAGGCCTCGTGAAGTTTGTCTTGATTAATATCACTTGCGCCTACATTACTACATGGAATTTAGAGACAAGACCCACTTTTCCTACAGTTAGTTATACACATTGTCTGAAATTGATTTATGATAAAACATTATTTAAGCCATTTATTGGTGTTATAGCCAGAAGAAGGCAGAAACAGATAGAGCTGAAAACGACTGCAATATGCAAATAGAAACACTCGTATCACATAAATAAATTTGTCTTTCGAAATCAATTTCCCAAACAGTCCCTATGATAGCCACTTCAGATCACGTGTAAAATAGCATCGATATAGAATCAAACACAAGGACGCCCGAAGCAAAAATGCAATTATTTGGCAAAATAAACTTTTTGTTTCCATTGTTCCGACAATTTCTCTCCATATAGCCGGCGAATACAAAACTAGGCGGACTTAATATAGGCATATTATTTAAACTCTATACTATTATAACGAATTTTATTAATACTCGTATAGAAAAATAGGTAGGCCTATATTATGATGTAAACTCTATACAATATAACGAATTTTAGAGTTCATATGAAGACCCTATATAATTAATGTGCATAACATAGGTATCTAAAGCGTGGTAAGTCACTGAACATTTGTTAGAATCTAAATACTGATTCAGGACGTGTTGGGTTCTCACGGCTGCATCCTGTTTTAATTCCGGGTGTTTTTTTATTGTAACTTTATTTGCACTGTACTCGCTATATAAGTCACGGATACCCTTACGTTATAATTACAACATTACACGAGGCTAAATATTCGAAGCTTAATATGGCCGCGAAAACTATGAAATATAGTAGAATGTCAACAACTAGCTAATAGTTGTGAAACCTTCTAAAACTATCAGACGAACTTCAGAGTCTATAAATCAGGTTATTATTTATTTATTTATCTTATTAAGCAGTTACAAATCTTGCTTTGCGCTCTAAACAGTCGACTACATTGGAAGACTCTAGCCAATTGGTTAGAGCGCTCGCTTTGTAACACGGAGAGTTCGGATTCGAGCCTCCTCCCCAAGACATTATTACTGTGTAGCGTTCTTGAGCAAGTCCTTCATTCACAAGTGCTCAGCGTCATCGATTATTGATGCTTGGCCATTGGACATTGAGACTTAATCAATCCGTTTAGGAATAAATAAGAAGAATAAAAGATGCACAAAACTGTGAGTAGTACAACCTGCCCCAAGCTGGTATGCATAAATGCATGTATATATGTATGTATGTGTGCATCTATGTTCCATGTTACAGTAGACATTTATCAATGTATGTGACTGTTATTATTTTGTCATTTGACAATCATCTAAATGTAGGGTAACATACTTTGCAGCAATGCCGTAGCCAGGATTTTGTTTCGGAGGGGTGTTTACTCGTTCTTGAACAAGCTGACAAGCTACCAAGTCAAACGTCTATTAGGGTTTTGGAGGAGCGTTGTGAGCTCTCAAAGCATTGTAGAGCTGCATCATCTAAGTTCACATGAGTGCCCTTAGTTCTTACACCGTATATGTTAGCAAATGCTATATTTATATTATACATGTTTAAACACCCAAAACACCCCCCTAAATACGGCCTTGCTTTACAGACTGTGCAGTGAGTCAGGTGTCACGCTTTTAACCGCCGACATGCGGAAGACGTTCATCTCTCTTCTCGTCATTGGCATCTGGCTTCCCTCCTCAGCAACAGGTGGTCAGATATTCTCGGAGTTAAAGCGAATCTCTGGTTCACTATCTGCAGGTGGAGAAGGTAAATTAGTAAAACATTTGGCAACTAGAACATCTGTGTGTTAATTGATACATTTATACATTGCTAAAGCTCGTTTTATGAGTTCCAAAATGGTATCACAGAAAGTGTGCATATGCGAAAGCAACAGATCTACACACACGACTGCATGGTTATCTGTTTTGGATCACTTTGTAGTGTAGGGAGTTCTGCGCATGTAATCGGCCATGTCTGTTTCATTTCGACGGATAATTTCATTTGCACAGTAAATTCGAAGTTTTCTGGTGCTAGGTTTCCATATCGGACTTATTCGTCAGTTTTGCCAAGGATTTTGTTCGCTTAAAGGGTATTTTGTTCGCAAGTCGCCTTGGCCCATGTGACTGCATTAAGCCAATCTTTCTGACATATGGTCGAGCCTTAGCTATACGGACCGTGTACTCCGCTTATAGCCTAGTGTTTTCGTCTCGGGGGCGGACAACCGACGCGGGCCAGCGTAGTGACCTCGGCCGCTAGTCGCTGAGGACTCTACAACATACTGATTGAAATGCGACGAATGCCTTTCCTCCGCACTTCTTGCGCCTCGACGGCTAGCCGGACTAGTATCATCTTCCACCAGTGAGGAATTGCTCGTCCGCAACGTCATCATTTGTCCAAACTATATCACTTGTCGCCGCTCTACATCGACGCAATTTGATCCAGATAGTCTAAACATCCATGGCATATTCAGTCGTTGGTTGGTTCCACGTGTGTGCGTTGGCAGGCCACTGGTGACTCTTTCAGTTTACTGTGCACTGTGTCTGTTTTGCTAACTGATGTAATATATTTGTGTGTAATGATATTTAACACCATAAAAGCTAGCGCAGACTGCGCCTCTGAGTATATATCCTGAAGGGGCGCTACATAAATGTTCATTTGCATTTCGGTACATGGTGTCTTTTGGGCGTTTTAAAAGGTTCCGAATCATGGCTATTTGAAAATCATAACAAAGTGCTGTTTTTCAGGGAGGCTGATGAGACTGAGAACCTGCCGTGATTCATTAACGGTTCAATGCGAACCGTGTGAAGTCATTGATATCGTTAATGCGAGCTACGTAGCCAGGCGGAATGAGAGTGAAGGATGTTCTAATATCAGTTTTCATCAAGAATTCGATTTTATTCATCCAGCCAACAACCAGTACATCAAAAGCATAACAGACAGCTGCAATGGAAATCAGACTTGTGACTTGGTGGCACCTCTAAATTATTGTAGCCCCTTTGTTGGAAACACGTCATGTTGTGTGGAAATCTACTACACTTGTGAACAACGTAAGCCAACACATTAACTTATCCGATGCAATTCTGTTATTCTACTCATTATTAGTAGGCCTATTATAACTACTCTATTGCCCGTGTCCGAAGTTTAATGCTTCAACCGACGGCAAATTATAAGCAATAACCAGTTCAGTACATAGGCCTACCTCTAAGATAACTTCTCTACGTGGTTGAAAATCATTTATTGTTTTGGCCGATATTCGTTTTCGTTGAAACCTAACTCTCCGGACTAAATACATAAGAATTGTAATTCACTTCTTCACTGTGATAATTAATTCATGACCTGTGAACATGCGATTCAGACAAGGGTTAAATGTATATTGAACCAACTAAACAGATTACATGCTTTCTTGTATCTTATTATCTTATGTCAAATTATTTTTTTAAGTTATCCAAGTTATGTTATGTTATGCGTGAACGAAGCAACTGTTTCATCAATTGCGTTGGCGAAGAACAGCCAGAGTAACAGATGTGCAACACTTCATTTCAGGAAAAGGTGGCATCTTATCTTCCCTATTTCTGTCGAATGACTCAGCAGGAAATGTCCACGATGTATATCTTCAATGCGAGTCGTCAGATTTGTCCGTAGATTCCGTTGTTCTAGCATTCAACAGTTCAGAAGAGTTCCACGAGGGAGGAATCTGCTACAAGCTGTCGACAAATAAGAAGCACGTAGCAAATCGTTGCGAGAGGAAGGGATGCTCACGTGTGAAGGTGCCTGGAGAGAGAGGTTGTGGAGGAAACTCATACATACATAACTATGGGGCCTACATATATTACACCTGCAATCGCAGCCAATTGAATCACTGTCAAAGAAGAACGACAATAAGGACCTCGACTGAACTTGAACTTGCAGTATCCAGTATGTAACTCGCAGTATCCAGTATGTAACTTGCAGTATCTCGTATGCTCGTATGTTTTTCGCAGGAGTAAGAGGGTAGAAGCAGAAACAGGAGCAGCAGCAGCAGGAGGTGGAAGAGGATTAGCAGTAGTAGTAGGATTAGCAGTAGCAATAGTAGTAGGATTATCAGTATTAATAGTAGTAGGATTAGCTGTAGCAGTAGTAGTAGTAGGATTAGCAGTATTAGTAGTAGTAGGATTAGCAGTAGTAGTAGTAGTATTGGCAGTATTAGTAGTAGTAGTAGTAGGATTAGTTGAGTCTAGTACAAATAGCAATAGTAATTGTGGTAGACATGAACAAAAATGTTAGTAGGGTAGTGCAAGTAATTTTACTTTCAATTACTACAAGTGCTACAACTTCAACCTCCGCTTCTCACTCTCATTGCAACCTGTCTTATTCCAACTATCCCCACTGCAACTACCAATACGACTTGTACCAAAGTAACTCCTACCAATAAATATCGTTTGTACCTAGTACTGAAATAGAAATTCCATGGATTGATAGATAGCTAGAAATGTATATATGCGGAAGTATGTATGTACGTATGTATGTATGTATGTATGTATGCATGTATGTATGTACGTATGTACGTATGTATGTATGCAAGTATGCATGTATGTATGTATTTATATATGTATGTATGTATGTATGTATGTATGTATGTATGCATGTATGTATGTATGTATGCATGTATGCATGTATGTATGCATGTATGTATGTATGTATTTTATGTATGTATATATGTATGTATGTATGTATGTATGTATGTATCAGGAAACTTGATACTGCGCACTTATTCTACTACGACTATTACTGTTACTGCAACTGCAACTGTTACTGGTGCTACTACTATTACTACCACTGCTACTTTTACTACTACCTCCATCCCTACAGTTACTCTTTCTATTGCTGCCACTACTTTCACAGCTACTTTTAATCATAGAACAAACAATTGTGTTAATGGCAATGTTAGACAGTCTTTTCTAAGGGTCAGGGCAACAGTCTTTTCACAAGGGCTGCGTCATGTCAGAGGCAGTGATGGGCAAAGTTTACTTAAAGTTGAAAACTTGTAAACTACAAAGTTCTAGTTAAGGATAAAGTTTAACTAGAAAAAATAGGTACGTTAAAACCGTAGTTTAACTAATATAACTTAGTCTAACTAATAAAACCAGCAACTACGCAACTTTCTTCCGCAATGATTGTCATGAATATAATCTTTAAGTCAAGTGAACTGCATTGCATTGCACGGTGCATCGTCGTTTGCATTAGCAACTTTTTCATGATTTCTGGTAGAACTGTAGTAGCACTATTAGTCTAGTACACAATACATAGTTTAAAAGTGAAATTGTCATTGACGCTGTGCCTTATGGCAGTTCACTTAACCTCTGTTATTGTGACAATGTTTGTGAAAAAGTTTGTTAAAAGTTGGAAAAAGTGCAACTAACAAGTTTCAGTTCATTTTACTCATTTATAAAATCAGTTGCCAACTCTAGTTAAACTATTTTATCTTAGTTGACAAATAGTTAAAGTTTTATTAAAAAAATAAGTTTAGTGCCCATCACTGGTCACAGTGATGTTCAAAGTCACAAAATATTAAGAGTCTGGATGTTAGGAATATCTTTTTTTGCAATCACTAGCATGTTTTCTTTAAACAATATATTACGTGTTATGCTCGTAATCTTTCTATAAATTTACTAAGCATTGCTTTGAAGCTCGATATTAAAAATGGAATTTAGTAATAATTACTTGGCAGTGCGCTCCACTGTAACATACGTTGCAGAAACTCTCTATTTGCAGTGTGGGTCGTTGTTGGGGCATCGCTGGTCGTAGGAAGTCTACTGTGTCTCCCCGTTGGATGTTTCGGCTGCACCAAAAGGTCTGCAAATCCTGATTTGAGCACTAAATAGAACTCAAGTAGAGATATTATAGATTATTATTACGCATTCATTAAGCGACATTATCTAATGAGTAAGAATCAGTCGATGGCTCTGAGCAATTGTGAGTGAAGGACCAGCTCAAGGTCCCGACTCAGGTCCTCAATATAAATAATTAATTTCCGTGTCCCACAATTGGCCTCTGTGGCCCAGTGTAGTACTACCGAACAACGATAAATATCACCATCCCCGATTTACCACCGGGTACGAGATTCCATTCCAATTAAAACCTCCCATGAAAGAGATCTAATATTGAATTATCGAATATTTTTCAAATAAACTAGAATAATTATATTACAAGCATACTTCAACTGCAAAGAACAAATTCTTTTGTTACGAAAAGGTTACAAAAAACGTAATAGTCGGTTTTCAACTGCTTACGCGTTTCTAGATTATCCTGAGAAAATCCATGTCGCCTTCGTCCAATCTCCAAATAGTTTTACCAGTTTTTTGTGGGTGTTTGAGCTAAAAGATCCAATAGCGTCTCAGGAGCGATGCTCATAAAGACGTGTCAGAAATAGACGTCACTTAGGATTACGTTAAAATCGTTCTTCTGTTAATGCAGTTTCAGAAGGAAGAATCGAGTACTTGGTTCAAGGCGTTTTGCAAGAATTCAACGGAAGAAAGGAGCTGAACCTCCTAGTGGAAGTCATTCAAGCCAAGCATCTGAGGATGAACAGGAAGACTACAGCAATCCTGACATGTCTCCAGTTTGCCAACAGTTGAATGATGCTGGAGAAGACCAGAACCCCGAGGTGTGCAACCAAGCTGATGACGCCGAGAGTGGACTACAAACTGAAAGGGAACATTTGGATAGAGTTGAGATCAGGGAGCAGGCTAAGACAGTTTGCGAAGCATCAGTTAGAGTTCCCTATGAAAACATTGATATAGGAGAAAAGCGAAATAAATTTGACACGAGTTCTAATTCTAACAAAGTAACTAGTTCCAGGACGAACTCGGAACTTCTTGATGATGAAGATGACGACGACAACGAAGATGACGACGACGACGACGACGATGATTATGATGATGAAGGTGTTGATAAAGGATTGGAACCGGGTTATGCTGAGCAGAGAGATTTCGGAAAGGGTCCGGAACCAATTGTTGATGTCCTAGAGGAATCAAATCCGGATTACGTTAATTCCGAAATTTGCGCAGAGGGAAATTTCCCAGAGGAATCAAATTCGGATTACGTTAATTCAGGAATTAGCCGAGAGGGGCCGAAAATCGCTTACCAAAAACTGGATCGCAGAAATTTAGCACCCGCTTACGAAGAACTGGATCTTTCCACGCTGGATGAAAATTCAGTTAACATCGGTTAGGAGTTGTACACTGGTTTCTGAAAAGTACGTGAACGGGTTAAAATAAACTTGCTGGATATGTTATGCACAGCACTTTTTACGTCTGAAACAGAGATGTAGAATATATTTGGAAAGAAAATTGTAAAGACGTTGTCCAACAGTTGTATCTTCCTGAACCTCATCATCTGAAAACAGTTGAGCCATCGGACTTTCTTGGTTGTTGCTTCAAGGCTTTGGAACTCGCACCCAAATTCAGTTAATTCCGTCAATCGTTATCGGCAAATTCACGATAAGTCAGAGCTCGATATCTAGTGAAAGACACTTCTATGATATTATTCAGGTCCAATTAAGTCTCACCTTTTTCTACTTGGTTTATCTCAGTTATTGACTTTCGCCCTGACTTCTTCAATGGATACTGAATGTTGTTTCGCTTGCATTTGAAGAAACAAGCGATTGACGTCAATAACATTAATTTAGTATAACGGAGCTATGCAAGTCATTTGAGTAGACTGGATTTGGTTACAATAAACTAAAACCAAGAAAACGAATTAACAGCTCAGAACCAACTTTTGCAATATTTTTTATTACGTTTTCGTAACAAACGAACTTGTTTTTTGTGCCTAAAGTAGCTTCTGCTTTATTCCGCAACATGTAGACTACTCAGTTAAAGACCTTTTGTCACGGGCGTGATTGTTCAGTTTTTCAATGATAAATATGATAAATATTAAAGCCTTTTATTTGACTGTTAATTAAACTTTAAAAGGAAGAACAGTTCAGACAATCAATTATGTTCAAATGGTTCCCAGCCAAGGCACTCCTTACTTCAAAACCTCCGACATCAAAACTGACACCACTGCCACCGTACACTTGAACCTCTATAAATAACCAACACCCATAAATCTTGAAGCCTTATTCTTTTTGCCTTAAAATGGAAGCACGTGACGGGTTAATTTAAAACTAATGCACGAGAAACTCTATTAATAAACAGTACTTATGAGTCTGGAAAATAATGGCAGCCAGTACTTTTATCCACAAGCAAATGACCGCAACAGCATTAACATCAATAAATGTTTTCATGCCGGACAAGTGTTTCACATTTGACATTATTTGCAATAAATTGTTTTATAATTTTAAATTGGCCTACACTAATTATTTTATTGAGGAAGTCTATTGATCAACTTTCCTTCCTGTTGGGATTCACTCTGACCCGGTAGAGATAAAACTGATGTTAATGAGATCCTGATCAGAGACAGGATTGTATAAACTTAAGGCGTAAAGGGACAGCACTTCCACTTACGACATAGGCAAGCGATAGTGCGATTTATGGTTGGGGAAGACTAGCGGTAGTAGCGAAATGTGTTGGCAAAATATACTTAAGTGGAAGATAGTGTGAACAAGTGGGCTAAAAAAAATTGGAAAGACCCATGTGCAAAGCCAAATGTGTGAATACAGGCTACCATTTGCTGGAGGTGATGTGAAGCATTGGAAGCTGAGTCATGATGGCTAGGGTCGACAAAATTTAATTGGGAAAAATCTCTTTGATGGAAGTCTGGACAAGTGGAGGAATTGTTGTAAACTTGTAATAATAATATTTTCGTTTATTTAAACAATCCGGTTGACAAACCGCAACCGGTTACAATGTACAATTATGCAATTGAAACAATTCACAAGAACACAAATGACAGAAGACATAAATCTTAACTACTAACAGAACAGACAACCTGCAGCGCTAATAGCAGCCAGCAAAGCATGTCGACCCAACGGGGCTCGAACTCGGTACCTCTCGGTCTCTGTGCCAGATGTTATCCAATGCGCTATCGGGTAGATGATCACTTGGATTAAAAGTGTCCAGCTGTTATTAACGGTTTCTGTAAAAATGACTTCTCTTTGAGCGCTGCTCCTTGCTAGCAATTCTATTTCAAAGAATATTTACTTATTTGCAAAGATTCCTTTGAAATCGTGAGTCGAACCCCTAACATGTTAATCCACCTTCTGGTCATCGTCGTTTGGCTTCCTCTTCATCAGCAGGTGATCAGATATTCACCGAGTTAAAGAAATCTATGATTGTACGAGTCATAGAGAAGGTAAAAAGTCAACGCCTTAAACACAACACAATCAGAATGATAATAATTATAATCTAATCATAGACGCCTTTTCCATGCGTGAATTTATTATAGTTCTGCATCTAACAAGTCATGTCGTGAAACGACCCTGCAATAGAACCAAGATCAACACATATTTAGCACATGGTGTAATCTCTGAGGTAACAAAAATCCGTCTACATGAGCTCTGCATAAATGCGGGAGTTGTCCATTAGAACACTTTTTCATGTTAATCGAGCACAACACATCCTAACTGATGAACCATCTGCTCTTGTACAGATTATTTAGTTCTTCACTTTGCTTCCGTGTTGACGCAGCGCTCGTGATTCGAGCTGTTGTCCTTCATTCAGCTTTTGATTATCGCTTTAGAATCTTTCAAGCCTACAATTACGAATTTGTAATAACGATAACGTTTGCGTTAAGGATAGTCTATTAATTAAACCCACATGATGTGGTGCTGCATAAACCTCAATCGTAATCGTAATCGTAATCGTAATCAAGCATTTATATAGCGCCACACAGAAACAGAGGCGCTCCCGACCCGGGCCAGTCTCTTCACTGGTAAAGGGAGGTTTTCAGGCGCTTGCGGAACTGGTCAAAAGAAATAGAAAAAAGGTCAGTCCTAAGGGACTGAGGTAACTGGTTCCAGCTATTGGGACCAACAATAGCGAAACTCCTAGACTGGGCCGTAGAAGTACGTACCCGCGGGACAACCAAGTAACCACGGGCCGAGGATCGAAGGGAGGAACGACTGTGCAGAGAAGATACTGGGGTACAAAAGGCCCTAAGATAGTGAGAAGCAGAGCCAACAAGACAGCTTCGCATGAGAGAACAGACCTTGAATTGGATGCGCTGGCGGATGGGGAGCCAGTGAAGGGAGTCACGGATAAAATAGGAGATATGGTCAAACTTTGCAATGCCCCCTATGAGGCGGGCGGCAGCATTTAGAATGGACTGAAGTTTAGATGTATTTGTAGAGGAGAGACCAATGTACACCGCATTCCCATAATCAATCCTGGAACAGATCAATGCATGGACCAAAGTAGTGATAGCGTGCAGAGGTAGTGATTGACGGATGGCACGGAGTTGGCGTAGGTAGTAGAAGCAGGAACGAGATACACTATTGACGTGATCAGACAGAGAAAGGACAGGATCAAGAATGAATCCAAGATCACGGACAGAGGAAAAGAAGTGCATATTTGGAAACCGAAGACGAAGGGAATCAGCATTAATCTTGGTAACTGAGCACGACTACCAAGCCATATGTACTGAGTCTTATCTTGGTTAAGACGGAGGCGATTTGAGGATAACCATCGGTCAAGAGCAGCTGAAGCCTCTAGAATACGCTCAACCATAACAGCAGCTGTGTCTGCAGGTCCATGAAGGTAAGCCTGCGTGTCATCAGCATATTGGTGGGATAGGACACCCAGTGGACCAAGGACCCCAGCCAGATCCGAAGTATACAGGACAAACAGAAGGGGAGCAAGAACCGAGCCCTGAGGTAAGCCGTAAGAGAGGGGACCCAAGCAGAGCGGGTAGGACCAAAAACTACTGAGACAGATCGATCAGAAAGAAATGAGCGGAACCAGAGAAGAGCAGAATCAGTAATCCCAAATGATTTAGAGAGCCGGTCAAGAAGGATGGTGTGATCAACAGTGTCGAAAGCGGCACTAATGTCATAGAGGGAAAGTAGAGTGACATGGCCACGATCAACGGCATGAAATACATCAGCCAGAAGACTCACCATAAGAGATTCTGTCGAGTGAAATTTCCTAAATCCAGACTGAAGAGGAGGCATTAGAGAGTGTAGGTCAAGGTAGTGAACCAGTTGTACAGACACACATTTCTCAAGAAGCTTCGAGAGGAAAGACAAATTTGAGATAGGGCGGTAATTTGAAGGGGAGCCAGGGTCAAGACCTTGTCGCTTGATGGAAGGGAAAACCACAACCCTTTTATGTAATGCAGGTACGTAGCCCTGGGTCAGCGAAGAGTTACATAGAATTAGTAAAAACGGAACAAGTTCATCTAAAAATTCCTTAACTAAGAATGGAGGAAGTAAGTCAAGTTCGCAAGATTTCGAAGAAGAGTCCATTATGAGTTGACGGATGGCATCAGGTTGAAGAGGCTTCCACGAAGAGAGAACAGCTGCAGTGGAGGAGAAGACAGGAGGAGGGGAGTTTTCCGTGGATTTGCGAGTAGAATCAATCTTAGCCTGTATAAAGTTGAGGTAATCGTCTGCCGTGAACGGAGTCTCAGATGGAGAGGTGGAGGCTGTAGATCGGCCAAGGACGTCCGCAATCGCCGCCCACAGCCTACGTGGATTTCCTGTCTCCCGGTCAATCAACGACTCCCAATACGAAGTCTCCTTCAACCGGAACTCATTATACATGTCTCGGAGATGGTTAATCCAGATGAGGCGGTCAGACGGGTCACTTGTGCGACGGTATTTACGCTCAAAGCGTCTAACGTTGCGACGAAGCAAACGGCAATGTTGGTCCAGCCATGGCTGTAACGGTCTGACTCGAGTTCGATGTTGACGTAGCGGAAGAAGGTCATCAATGAGGGGTCGTATCGCTGAGTCGTAGAGAGCGAAGAGGTCCTCACACGGATGATCGACCAGAAAAACAGTAACACTCCATACCAGTTGAATGCTCCGTGTTTAATTAAGGGCTAGTTTGAAAACTGAATCCCTCGTGGTTTAAACCACTGACGATTCATTGGCTGTTAGGAGTTTTCGAAATGGGTCATATTCAGTGATTGGGGTTTACTAGCCTCTGCCTGGCTGTAGTTTCTATTTGCCAAATTCATCTTTTCCTCAAGGCATCGAAATCCAGGTAACATTGGACTATCTCCAGCATTTGGGCTCCTCTGCAGCTGTCCTCTGACGTATAATCTACTCCTAATTCGTCTCCTCGGAATGAAAAAGAGATGATTTTGGACTTGGTCCACTATTCATCGTGTAGATTGTGTAACTAAGATATCAGTTATACATTTAGTGCCATTTTTGTAAAACGTGGACATGGTCCGCTGTTATTCGGAAGGGCTCAGGTATATCACCCTTGTTTCTCCCCTCACGCAGTCACCACTCTCGTCCATGCGCTGATCTGTAACTAGGGTCAACTTTAGCAAACACCATCTACGCTGGTCGCTCCTCACTGAGCCATTCGACGCTCCATTCAATACTTGACGCTACTAGTGCTACCCGCCTTATTTGTGGTCTCCCTATGTTCCCCCGCATGCCTGGCTTCATTCGGGACTGCCTAAACTTGCATCTAGTGCCACAGCGCATCCAGTTCAAAATTTAATCCTCGTTCGGTGGAATAGTTAAAGGATGCAATGAATAAGATTTAGCTTAAAATAGCCGCAATAAGCAAACAGAAGCACATTTATGTACCTTTCGAATTCAGCTTCCCAAACAGATATCGAAACAACGACGTTCGAACGCGTGTATCACCGGCAATTAATATAATCACACAGAGAAGCGAAACACAAATGTCTGGTGAATTGTACTCTTTGTTTCCTGTTTCAACCACTATGTCTCGATGTAGTAGGCAAACACGATACAAATTTGACACTCGTGTAGGAAAACGTAGGCTGTAAAAATTTTATCATTGGGGCTCTTGGGTGGTCAATTTTAGGCAGTTTTACGAATTTGGAGTTTCTGGTAGGGCGTTAATTGAACAACTAGGCCTATTTGTTTCATCAGGTATCTCAAACATCAGGAGTGCCTTAGAACATTTGCGGGAATCTAAGGACTAATTCTCAAGGTTGCATCCTGTATTTAATTCCTGGTAAGTGTTTTTCATTGCAACCTTATTTGGTCGTTATAGTTGCATAATTGCGGATAAAATTACATCAGATTTCATCATACGAGAAAAATATTTGTGAAACTATTTACCACGATCAGAAGAAATGCACAATCCGAAAAAGCAGCTTATCATTTATTTATTTATTTTAAAGAGTGCTTTGCACGCAGTTAGAAATGGTTTCTACTTTATTCAATCGCATACCCTAGGAGACGGTCCGGGTGGCCGATTTGTTAGAGCGCTAGCCTTGCAACATGGAGAATACGGACTCGATCGATCCTTTTCCTCTGAGGCGATAACTGTGTAGCAAGTCCTTCACTCAAATGAAGTACACTTCATCCGTTGATGTTAGATCGCTACGTAATGGTATTTAATAAATTAAAGGTGTAAAATAGTAATAATAATAAAGTTAACATAGAAATAAATAATAATTGAAACATTCGGTCTTTCTCTAAGTGCCTTCTTATCGAAGAACACATTGTGTACGTATGATGATTTTATGTATGTATGATTTTATGTATGCGTGATGTGTGTATTTATGAACGTATGTTTTCCTACACGTGTCAGTATGTATGATATGTTAGTAGGCTATGCAAGTATGTACGCATGTATGTACGATGTTGTGTATGTCAGCTTATGTGTAAGTATGACCCAGATTTATCAGTATCTATGCATGCATGTCTGTATGTATGTATGCATTTATTTTTCGTATATTATATGTATGTATGTAGTTATGTACGTATGCATGCATGCATGTATGTATCATATTGTATTCTCTCCTTGTTGGCTTACCCAAGGTTCGTCTATCTCCTCTTCAATCTGTACTGAATGCTGCTGCCAGACTTATAGCTCGCCTCCCTCGATTCTCTCACATCTCTACATTTATGGCTGAACAACTTCATTGGCTTCCTCTCTCTGTGCGCATCCAATTCAAAGTTCTCATTATCATGCTCAAATCTCGACTGGGTCTTGCTCCAAAATATATTTGTCACCAAATTCTCCGCCCCCTCTCTGCCACGTCAAAGCGTCCTCTCAGATCCTCTGACCGGCTTGATCTTTTGTTCCCCGTGTTAGGACCACAATGGCTCAATCCAGATCCTTTGTGTGCATAGGTCCCTCTCTATGGAATCGACTTCCTCCTGCTCTACGCTCTACAATCCTCTCTAGTAGCATCTCTACCTCTTTCTCTCACCTTAAAACCTTCCTTTTTCCTCGGAGTCCCTCGCACTGGGAACGCTTCTGAAAGGCTTATGCTATGAGAAGCGCTTTATAAATGATCAAATACAATACAATACAAAACAATACAATATAATATATGTGAATGTCATGTGCTATTTGAAACACACTTTTGCAGACTGTGCAGTGGATCTGGAGTCATGCTTCGAACCAGCGACGTATGGAAGACGTTGATTTCTCTGTTCTTCCTCGGCATCTGGCTTCCATCATCAGCAACAGGTGGTCAGATATTGGAAGAGTTAAAGAGCTTTTGAGAATGCTAAATGTGCCACTGCAAGTGTGCATAAGCGTACATAAAGAAACCTGCATTTAATTCATGAATGC
>JACEVL010002553.1:0-18417 GCA_020284085.1 Aporrectodea caliginosa
TAAATGCTGGCGTCTCGAACTGATTCCTCTACATTCTCTACACCGCCGACCTTTCAGACATACTCACTCTCAAGGGGGTCTCGGCTCATCAGTACGCCGATGACACCCAAGCCTTTGCTCATGGTCCAGCCAGCGCAGCTGCTTCACTGGTCGCGAGGGTCCTTGAGGCCACCACGACGCTGGACCTTTGGATGTCTTCTAACCGTCTCCGCCTTAACTCAGACAAAACTCAATTCATCTGGCTTGGCGGTAGAGCCCAACTTGCCAAGATTGACATGAAATTTCTCCGCGCTACTTTCCCAGACGTCCACTACTCTGTCTCAGTTCGGGATCTGGGCGTTAGCCTGGATCCAGTTCTCTCATTTTCAGACCATGTCAATCGCATCTCTCGAACATGCCTTTATCATCTACGCCAAATTCGCACCATCCGTCACTCACTCTCTCCTCACGCGGTCAACACTCTCGTCCATGCACTGATCTGTAGCCTACAAGGGTTGACTTCGGCAACTCCATCTTTGCCGGTCTCTCTTCACTAAACCTCTCCAAGCTTCAGTCCATTCTTAACGCCTCCGCCCGCCTTATCTGTGGTCTCCCAAAGTACTCTCACATATCTACCTTCAATGTCCTTCATTCGGGAAACTCTTCACTGGCTTCCTGTGCCGCAGCGCATTCAATTCAAAATTCTTACACTTATGCGCAACTCTCTGCTCGGGGTAGCTCCTTCATACCTTCAGGCCTTATGCACATCGGTTTCTACACTTCCTGGCCGCTCTGCTCTGCGCTCCGCCACCAGAGGCCTTCTGGTTGTCCCCCGCATGCGTGGGGCAACTGCTCAATCCAGAAGCTTTGCCTATGTCGGCCCCTCTACTTGGAACCATCTTCCGCATGAATTGCGTCTTGAGCTTCTCAGCCTTTCTCTTCCTCTGTTTCGGAAACGCCTGAAGACTATCTTATTTGTTAGAGCCCTGGGTCGGGAGCGCCTCTGAATCTCTGAGTGGCGCTATACAAATGTTCAATTACAATTACAATTATGATGAGTATCAGGCGAATGATGATGATGAATATTGATGATGTCGATGCTTTTAATGAAACTAATGACGATGGTGATGATGATGATGATAATAATGATGATGACTATTGATGATGATGATGAATATTGATGATGATGATGATGATGACGACGACGATGATGATGAAAATTATTTTACACCATAAACAGATGGTGATAACACACGGACAGTTAGTTACCTTGTTTGCATGTTAGTACCTGTATATGTGCATGTATGTTTTGTTTCTGCCTTCGGGCGTAATAAAGTACTGATATAATATCCGAAACGCCGTTATAGGAGTCTATTATAGGGCGTATTCGAATTCTTTTTAAGGAACTCCTTTCCTCTAAGGTTCTCTAAAAACTAGTCGAATATCTCAGAATCTCTGAGGTCATCTCAAGGGTCATCTAAGGGTCGTCCATTAATTATGTCAACAAATTTTAGGCAGATTTTGACCCCCTCCCCTTGTCAACAAGGGGAGGGAGTAAAAAATTATGTCAATAATCTTAGAACTCCCCCCCCTACAAAAAAGAAAAAATGGCTCAATACATGTAGAATCATTTTTTTAAAAAGATTTTACACTAAAAAAATGCAATCTCGAATTTCAAAATATACGAGTTTAGTTTATTACCAGCTTTTAGTAGTATTAAACATTAAATTACTTTATACATTTTTAGCATTTCTTAATGTTTTCGCTACCATTTGGAAGGGTCTGCATTGTGTTGATTTATTGGAAAAATTTCTTGACGTCAACTTGTACTGAACCCCCCCTCCTCCCCCTTGTCAACAACTGTCAAACTTTTTCAAACCCCCCCCCTATTTTTGACATAATTAATGGACGACCCCTAAGGTTCTCTGAAAACTAGTCGAATATCTCAGAATCATCTGAGGAAAGGTCATCTCAAAGGTCATCTAAGTACTTCTATAAGGTCCTACGAAGATGATATTAAGTTTTAAGATCTCTGAGCAAACTGTTTCTGATTTATGTTCAGCTGTTTCTGGAACGCATTTGGTCCGAAAAACGCCAACAGAGGCTTCGGGATCATCGTACATTGGATGGATTGCAGTGATCTTAATGGCGATTGCATTGTGCGTCCTTCTTTTCGCAGACCGAGTCTATTTTATGGTCGGATTCGGGATTATGAGAGCCACGATAACTGGACAACCACGAACTGCTTTCAAACAGTCATCCGACATAAGGCGCAGATGAGACACAGATCTCAACATGGAACTACTAGGCTGTATCCGAAGGTTGCTAGGGTTCTAACAATTAAGTAGAATGGTTTCAGCACTAGGGTATTGGGATCGGGAAAGAGTGAGGGTTTTTACGTTTATACTTGGGGATTTCGTGCATGAGGCAGTGAGAAAACTTTACAAGCGGGTTTTCAGCAGTTTGTAATGCTTCGAGGACAATGTAAATGGCTTTGGCTCTATTGCACCGCACATTTTTAGAGATTTGTCCATAACTTTTGTTTAGCTTTTTTAGTATAGGTCAATTATTCTGATGACACCCAGTCTTGAAATAAAATTTAGTAGGCCTATACGGAAGAGGGATTTGTCTGTAGAGGCGATAAAGCAGCTGCCTCATTGTTCTCAATTTTTTTTACCCGTTGGGGAGTAGTGTCTTTATTCCAGATATAAACGTGATTATGCATATCGATCAAAGCTCAGTAGGCCTAGCGGATTCTTGACGAAAGTGTTTAGAAATGGCTGCATAATATCGCGTTTGCGAACCCAGAGTTGTTCAAATTGTTCACACCTGCTAGCATGGCTTCCATGGCATATGGTAGAATCCGTTTACTGTATTCATACTAAATCCAACGAACTAATTTTTACCAGACCAATTGCGAATCTTAAACAAAGCCGCCAATTCTGCCTGGCATATCCCTGAATAGATTGGGCGTCACGGATTACCGCAAAGTTTGTTCCAACCCCCCCCCCTCAATATTCAAAGACTTTCTGTACACAGGCCAAGCAATCACTAAACGCCCATCGTATTTTGATTTCGCATGGGCTCTCGGAGGTCAGGCTTTATGATGTGGTCCGGGCCACCACTGTTGACCGCATGCTATACTGTTTCAAGTATTGTTGGGCGTTGCCAGCAAGCAGGAACTTGACTGTCTAAGTGCTCTGGTCCGTATGTTGATACGAGGCCTAGGCTACCAATCCAAATATTAGCCATTTGGTAAACTTGCAGTTGAGCGTCGTAAATTATTCGCCACAGCATGGGTTTCAGCGTTGGTCGAATGCAATTAAGTTGGGATTGACGAAAAGAATTCTTCCTAAATAGAAGTCGGATTGATTATAATAATATTTGCTTAAATAGAAGTGGGATTGATGAAAACAATCTTGATCTTGAATAATTGGAAGCTAGATTGATTAAAACTATTTTTTTATTAAATAGAAGTTCTATTGATGGAAAACAATTCCTGCATAAATGTAAGATGAAATGATGAAACGAATTCTTGCCTACATCGTAGCTGGATTGATGAAAAGGATTATTGCCAAAGTACAAGTTGAATTGACGAAAAATAATAATGCTACAATGGGCGAATAAGTTAGAAAGCAAAACAATGGATTACCTGAATATGAATATTACATTTTCCAGATTACTTTCTGTGCCAAACAGTTAACTGCACGTGACTATTGTGACTCGATGCGACTTATCGATGCTTTCAACTCAACTTCAACTCCAAGAAACAAAAAACCATCAACTTGAAACTAGGAACTGTAACTAATACAACTTCTCTATTCTAGGAGAGTAACTTAAAGGTGTTTTCCCAAGAATTCCAAAAATGTATCTTTCTTAGGATCTTCACAGCAGTGATTACAACAATGTTGTAAAAACTCCTTTTCAATTTCAAACATCTCACTACACAGTCCACAACCATACTGCCTCAAAATGAATGGATAAATTAGTTCAATAAATGTATCTCTATGCGGATCATCATAGTAGTGAATATGACAATGTTCCTCAAAATCTTTATCGCTTTCAAACATTTCATCGCACATTCCACAACCATAATATCTCACAATGAAATTATCACTGTTGGAACGAATTGATGAGTTACCTCCAGAATGTTGCTTTTCATCTGTACTTGCCCCCATACAATCCCTAGATGAAAGGTTTTCCAATAAGTCTGTTTGTAGCAAGACTCCATCACTACAGTTGGAATCATCTGTACTCATGCTGCATCTCTTACACGAATTACTTGCATGCCATCTGTTTGACTCAATGTTTTGACGCAATTCACTCTCATGCAATATTTCTCCAGAATCACTTTCACCATGGCAGTCAAGATCATGCCTCTGTGTAAATTTTTTGTCAAATAATTCACAGGTATGAGGCAGCTCCTGAAGCTGTGTTTTCATATGGATTTTGAGATTAATTCTGCACACAATTATTTTGTTACATAAATGGCACTTGTATGGTTTTTCTCCAGTGTGGATTCTTATGTGGTTTTTCAGAGTACTCGTCTTTGTGAATGCTTTTTGACAGTGTTGGCACTTGTATGGTTTTTCTCTAGTGTGGATTCTTATGTGGTTTTTCAGAGTACTCATTGCTGCAAATGCTTTGTTACAGAGTTTGCACTTATATGGCTTTTGTCCAGTGTGGATTCTTATGTGCTTTTTCAGATGATTAGTCTGTCTGAATGCTTTGCAGCAGACATTGCACTTGTATGGTTTTTCTCCAGTGTGGATTCTTATGTGGTCATTCAGAGAACTCACCTTTGTGAATGCTTTGTAACAGAGTTGGCACTTGTATGGTGTTTCTCCAGTGTGGATTCTTATGTGGTTTTTCAGAGTACTCGTCGCTGCAAATGCTTTGTTGCAAAGTTTGCACTTATATGGTTTTTCTCCAGTGTGGCTGCTTATGTGGTTTTTCAGAGTACTCATCTCTGCAAATGCTTTGTTGCAGAGTTTGCACTTAAATGGTTTTTCTCCAGTGTGGATTCTTATGTGCTTTTTCAGATGATTAGTGTGTCTGAATGTTTTGCAACAGACAATGCACTTGTATGGCTTTTGTCCAGTGTGGATTCTTATGTGTTCTTTCAGAGTATTTGTCTTTGTGAATGCTTTGTTGCAGAGTTTACACCAGAATGGTTTTTCTCCAGTGTGTCTGCTTATGTGATCTTTCAGAGTACTCATCATTGTGAATGCTTTGTGACAGAGTTTGCGCTTGTATGGTTTTTCCCCAGTATGGATTCTTATATGGTCTTTCAGAGTACTGCAACAGAGTTTGCACTTAAATGGTTTTTCGCCAGTGTGGGTTCTTATGTGCTTTTTCAGATGATTAGTCTGTCTAAATGCTTTGCAACAGACATTGCACTTGTATAGATTTTCTCCAGTATGGATTCTTATGTGGTCCTTCAGAGTACTCACCTTTGTGAATGCTTTGTAACAGAGTTGGCACTTGTATGGTTTTTCCCCAGTGTGGGTTCTTATATGGAAATCCATAAGAAACTTACTTGCAAATGTTTTTTCACATAAACTACACTTGTATTGTTTTTCTCCAGAGTGGATTCTTATGTGGTTTTTCAGAGTACACATCTTGGTGAATGCTTTCTGACAGTGTTGGCACTTGTATAGTTTTTCTCCAGTATGGATTCTTATGTGGTTTTTCAGAGTACACATCTTTGTGAATGCTTTGTAACAGAGTTGGCACTTGTATGGTTTTTCTCCAGTGTGGATTATTGTGTGCTGTTTCAGAGTACTCATCGTTGTGAATGCTTTGTGACAGAGTTTGCACTTGTATGGTTTTTCCCCAGTGTGGGTTCTTATATGGAAATCCATAAGAAACTTCCTTGCAAATGTTTTTTCACATAAACTACACTTGTATGGTTTTTCTCCAGAGTGGATTCTTATGTGGTTTTTCAGAGTACACATCTTTGTGAATGCTTTTTGACAGTGTTGGCACTTGTATGGTTTTTCTCCAGTATGGATTCTTATGTGGTCTTTCAGAGTACTCATCGTTGTGAATGCTTTTTGACAGAGTTGGCACTTGTATGGTTTTTCTCCAGTGTGGATTTTTATGTGATCTTTCAGAGTACTCATCTCTGCAAATGCTTTGCAACAGAGTTTGCACTTAAATGGTTTTTCGCCAGTGTGGATTCTTATGTGCTTTTTCAGATGACTAGTCTGTCTGAAGTCTTTGCAACAGACATTGCACTTGTATGGTTTTTCTCCAGTGTGGATTCTTATGTGGTCTTTCAGAGTACTGCTCTTTGTGAATGCTTTTTGACAGTGTTGGCACTTGTATGGTTTTTCTCCAGTGTGAGTTCGTAAAAGGTTTTTCATCTCTATGTATGTGAGTTCTTAAGTGAATCTTAAGATAATAATTCTGTGTCCATGAGGACCATGATTTGTTACAAAATTCATATTTGAGATGTTTTCTTCATTTTGACTTTTTGCTTCCATCTTTAAATCTGCAATAGGGTAAGCAACGTGAAGCTAATCTTTTCTTGCTAGGTATGTTACTGTAGCACCTTCTTAGAGTTTAAATGGGTATTTATAAATTTGTAATTTGATTTTGCTACAGAGTACAACAAGATGATGAGGAAACTGGTAATCGACTCAGTGAACCTCTAGAAAGGTCTGAAAGCAAAAATTACTATCGTTCATCATCGAAGACTTCATTTGCCATATTCTACTGCAAAACTGAACTGACAGAAAGAAAGGACAAATTTCTTAATTTTATTAATATCAAGCTCGTTCAACAGCATGTCAGAACGGCCACGACAGGAAACAATATTCTGGACTTCGTCATAACAAGAACTGATGAGACTATGGCAGAGGATCTAAGGGTTAGGGATCATGTTTCTACTACTGAGTCTACTGTTGGTCAGTGATCATCTTGGTACTACATGTCGGTTCTACAACTGATTGTCACTTAGTTAGATGTGATTTTAGCAATAGAGCATTGGAAAAACCTATCTTCCTTAGATGAAACTATCAAGTGTGAAAACTGACAAGGGACCACATATATAGCATATGGATAAACTAGATACTAAATATTGTACAACGAGAAGGGAGGATTTTTATAAGCTAGGCAATGGTTCACATTTTCAATGCATATAGGTCTATGTGCACAGACAGATATCAGTGTCTCTTTCTGTCTTGAACAGTTGCAGTCTAGTTCCAATGTAGAAAAACGAAAACAAAAAAGTTTTGAAGTGAGAAATAACCAGGCTACTCGAGACCATAGATGCCATTCGTTTGAGAAACCATTTAGTATCTTCAGGAAGGCAGATATTCAGCACAAGGGTTTTAGAACTGTGGAATAATTACGCTTATACCACCATCGCTTTTAAGAGGTACGTAAGAGCAATTGGCTACTGGAACATACTGGGTACACATGATTCCAATCCAGAGGAAGAGTCTCCTCCAACACTTAAAACCTATATAATGTCGTGTTACTTAATGTTAAACATTGCACATTAAAATATGCTAATCGTTCCAAATCTTATGCATTGTAAACTTTAAGTACTCAGCAATTTCTTACATAGTTTGTTGTGTGCTGTTTTTTGTCACTTGAAGGTGCCAATAGCATTGATACAGGCCCACTTAGTGCTATCAATAAGATGTGCACGACAGTATTTCTATGCTCCTTTTATTCGTCTTTAGTCTTGTTCTTGTTTTTCGTTTCATCCTTCTCCTACACCTTCAGGTCCTTCACAATCATTACCTCTTCTTCTACCACACACACTGCATCCTATAGTAAATAGGCCTTCTTACAGGCAGTATGCTGATTGTGTGATTTTTGTCGCTCAAAACTGGTGAGCAGTGCGGCTTGTCAGTATCCAGAAACCACTGCAATCCCCATCCCCTCCACTATGCCCTTCCCTTCACTATGCCCTTCCCTCTCTCATGTTCTCTTCCTCCTCCTCCACCACCACCTTCTTGGAGAGAAAGCCCAAAAAAGCTAACACAATTCTATAACAGAAGATGTTGAACCTGACAAATAATTTAGTATCATTCATTCTTTACTAGAATTTGTATAGCGCCTCTTCAAGGGAACTTCTCAGAGGCGCTCCCAACCCCAGCGCGGCCGAATAGGACCATTTTAAGTTGAGAGAGGAATGCCTGAGAAGGGGTTCTAGGAAGGGAGCGGAGTGCCAGAGGGAGGCCATTCCAGGTCGATGGGCCAACCACAGAGAAGGCACAGCTCTGCCTGGTGGAGGTGCGAGCAAAATGGACAGAGAGAAGGCCATGTTCAGCTGAACGAAAGGAGCGCGAGCCCCGAGCACTGAGGCCGGGTTACAAAGCTCAAAAACGTAGGCAGGAGCGAAGCCTAGCAGGCAGCACCAAACTAAGGCAGCTAACCTATAATCGATACGCAGCCTAAGGGGGAGCCAGTGAAGAATGTCGCGCATATGGCTGGAGATGTGGTCGATTTTGGGTATGCGGCCAATAAGGCGGGCTGCAGAGCGTATACGACGCGACCCAGACAGCTCAGTCTGGCAGACGGGAGGCCAGCATAGAGAGAGCAGCAGAAGTCAAGTTTGATGGCAACAAAGGAATGGACAAAAGAGTAGCAGTAGCGGTAGGACTTAGCGAGCGAGCGATGGTACGTAGTTGGCGCAGTTGATAGTAGCAAGCACGGCTGGGAGAGTGAATGTGAGGAGCAAAGGTGAGCTCCTGATCCAGAGTAACACCAAGGTCACGGACCACAGAGGAGAAGACAAAATGAGGAAAGGCGGTAACAAAGGCAGCCATGTCTAACTTAGCCAGCTGCTGGCGGGTGCCAAGCCAGGATGAACTGAGTTTTTAAGGAGTTGAGGCGGAGGCGGTTGGACGACATACAGGCCACAAGGCCTCCATGGCCAAGATCATAGCGCGGACGGTTACAACGGCGTCAGAGGCGAGGCAGTGTTGGTAGACCTGAACGGCTGAACGTCATCTGCGTATAGCTGGGCCAGCATAGCGTGAGAGGCGAGTAAAGAGGCGAGATCAGCGGTATAAATTGTGAAGAGAAGGGGACCCAAGACGGAGCCCTGGGGAGACCATAGGGGCGGAGTCCATCGGGGTCCTAGAGGACCCATGGACCACACGAAAGGAGCGCTCACAAGGAAAAATCTTAGCCAGAGGAGCAGTGTAGGCCTACCAGAGAAGCCGAAGGATATAATTATATGCAACCGTTCTAGCAAGATATCATGGTCCACAGTGTCAAACGCTGCACTGACATCAAAGAGAGCTAAGATATTGATATTCGTCATACTGGAAAGTGACTTATATCAGAAAAATAAATTGAAGATAATTATGACACGAATGACATATTAAAACTTAAAGATAATGTTAAATTAATGATTGTATAAAATATAAAACTCACATGAACCAGCATAATAATTTTTTTAAATTTAATCCTTATGGCGACATAATGGCGTCATTTGTAGAAAATGGCGCGAAATACAAAGAACTGCTGCACTGGAAGTTGGATACTCGATAATTCTGTTTTCTTTTCTATAAAACTATTCGAAGTCAGTTATGATGACTTTGTAAGTTTATAAAAACTTGAGGTCTTTGGGGCCAAATCTTGACGAGGCTATGAGCATGGCGATTAATTGGGTTTTTCGATTAATTTCAAATGCAATAGGCCTATTTGATGTCTTTTCCTTTTTTCGTGATAATAAATCAAATACTGAAATATTGCCATTCCTCAATAATCCTATAGGCCTAAGCCTATTTATACAGTCGCGTCATTGGAATTACTTAATTTTTTCCCACACACCCGCAAGCCGGAATTTCTGTTACAGGCCTACCTAGAGTAGGCCTACGTTTCTGAATTATTTTATATCGTAAAATTAAAATGGAAGCTTGATTGAGGAAAAAATTGTTTCCCTAAAATTTAATGGAAGTGGGATTGACGAAACAATTTCTGTGTTTAAATGGGAGTTAAACAGATGGAAATAATTTTACCGTAAATAGAAGCTGGATTGATGGAACTAAGTTTTTGACGCAATAGAACCTGGATTGATGAAAATAATTATTTTCTTGAATGGAAGTAGGATTAATGAAACAATTTCTGTGTTTAAATGGGAGTTGGGTTGATGGAAATAATTTTACCGTGATAGACGCTGGATTGATGAAACTAAGTTTTTGACGCAATAGAAGCTGGATTGGTGAAAATAATTGTTTCCATAAGTAGAATCCGGACCCGTGAGAATATAGTTCTGTGCCTAAATAAAAGTTCAATTGATGAAAAATATTTTTGGGGTTAAATAGAAGTTGGGTCATTTTCTCATTAAATGGAAGCTGGATTTATGATTTTTTCATGAAATGGAAGCGGGATTAATGATAGGGGCTAGTTATCATGGACATTGGTAATCGTAATCGTAAACTCGAAACTCCTACAGCGCCCACAAAAGCGAAGTCGCGGGAACCAGCTAATGCACAGGCGCTCAATCAAAACAAAATCGATAGGCAGAGGTCAAAATCCAGAGAGTCAGGCAGGCGGCTAAGGTGGATGGTGTTTGGTGCTGAGACGACGAGGTAGACAGGGAGAAGTGTTGGATTCAGGATAGGATTATTTTGTCAAAAAGCAATGTTTTCAGTTTCGAGTGAAAGACCTGTGGAGAGATAGCGAGCGGTGGAGGTTTTGTGACTTCATAGGATGGGTCAGATATTTGTCGTAGTGCTGGCGGAAGTTTGTTCCAAAGAGGTGTAACAGCTGTGGCTATGGAGCGATTTGCAAATTTTAGTGATGAGGTGACGGAAGGACGGAGCAGTGTTAGGGAGGAGGCGGAGCGGGTTGGACGAAGTGGCTGGATGATCCTGGATCGTGAACAACTGGCGGAGATAGGAGGGCTGGGAGGTTTGAAGTGTGTTGTAGGTGAGTGATATGACTTTATATTCTATTCGTTCAGGAATTTTGAGCCAGTGGAGTGATTTGAGGACAGGAGTGATGTGATGGTGTTTGGGGTTTTGGTGACAGCACGAGCGAGGGCATTCTGAATAGCTTGGAGGCGGTTTATTTGGGTCATGTCAATGTTTAGGGAAATAGAATTGCAGTAGTCTAATATAGCGTGAACTATAGATGTAGCGATTGTTGATGCAGTTTTGAAGTCGAGCGGATTCTACGAAGGTCACGGATATGCATGAAGCAAGAGCGAGAAAGATGGGTGATGTGATCGGCGAAGCTGAGGTTTTGGTCAAAAATCACACCAAGGTTGCGGACAGGAGAATTTGCAGTGAATGTGTGGGTAGGTGCAGAGTCAAGGTTGATGGAAATAGATGGATCTGGGATTTTCTTAAGTTGCTCACGGAGGCCTATATACACTGTGCCCCATAAAAAAACACACCAAAAAACTTTTCAAAAATCTTCTATAAAACTAAGCCAATTGTAATAAAAGTTTGTACGTTGTTTCTTAAATAATTTTGCCACAAAATATTTCACATTTTACTTACTCACAGAAGTGGTTGCTGTTAGAGGCAGTGACGCAGACTAGGCGACTAGGCGTGTTTGGAAACATATAAACAGAGATTAGTAACTTAGAGTTAAAATGGTTTTCAGCAGCGAAGATAAAAGTTTTATTAAGAATTTAGTATTGTTGAAGGGTTACAGTAGTCGTCGGTTGATAAAAGAGTTCCCGCAGAAGGGTTGGAATGTTGCCAGCGATCAGAGGGATGTCAAGCGACTTATTCATTCTCCAGCAGGACAGCGCCCCAGCACATCGCGCAAAGGACACCATTGCGTTGCTGCGACGTGAAACACCAAGCTTCATTGGACCGGAACTCTGGCCAGCAAACTCACCAGACCTCAATCCCGTTGACTACAGAATTTGGGGTCTAATACAGGAACGCGTCTACCAGACAGCAATACGGTACATCGACGAGTTGAAGGAGCGCCTCATCGTTGTGTGGGCAGAGTGTCATTGACAAAGCTATTGAACAGTGGCGGCCAAGGCTGAGAGCCTGCGTTCAAGCGAAGGGACATCACTTCGAACATCTTCTTAAATGAAACATTACTTTTCTTATTTAACATTAGACTTACATGCGTTTCATGACAAAGTTTTTTGGTGTGTTTTTTTATGGGGCACAGTGTATATAAGTAGGCCTATAAATTCAGTTTTAGAGGGATTCGGGCACAGGAGATTTGATGTCATCCGGGAGGAGATTTGGGTAACTACATGGAGAAGATGATCTATGGAGTCGGAGAAGCTGCTTGGAGAGAATGAGATGAATAATTGCGTGTCGTCAGCGTATATAGGTGATGGCCAACCGAGGATGCTTTGATGAGTGAGCTGAGTGGAGTAGTGTAAAGAATGAACAATAGGGGCCCGACGCCGCCCGAGAACAGAACCTTGCGGAACACCACTGGTGAGAGGACATGCTTGGGATGAGGTTTCGGATGTTTTAATGGAGAAAGAGCTGGAAGACAGATACTGCTTACTTACCAGCGTGAAGTAGCCTACGGGATTGAAGATAGTCAAATAATTTATATCAACCGTTTATTGAATCAACAACAGCACAATTAATTAACAATCAGTCGTTTTAAAAAATGTTAATCTGCTGATGCCGTCAACAGGACAGCCCTAAAGGATAAAATAATCCGCTATTCCAGGGCTGCCCCTTTTCCATAGGCCTATTACATTTACTGATGGCAAGACGATTTTTATGATCATATAGTTATAGAAAATTCAACTTAAATAACAATGTTAGGGCTAAATCATAGCCAAAACAACTAAATAACAAAATATTGCAGTACAAGTTTTAAAACAAACAAACAAAATCAAAACAAAACAGATTATAATGTTCACAGTTGTACATTATAAACAATCTTAACTAAGGTACAATCTATCGAGCAACGTAAACTACGGGAACACCGGAATTTTTCTAGTCTGAGCAAAATTAACAGTCGACTTTTTGGCTAGCCGCAAAATCGCGTGAACTACTATTTCGGCTTGCCGTAAAAAAATGATGACATGAAACATAGTTCGTTCAAAAGTGTATCGACTATCTATAGAGAGTTCCTATAACCCAATTAATTAGACATTAGAACAACTGTAAAACAATGCCCCATCTTCATCTATACTGCAGCCTTCTGTCTCGATTTATACGAATTTAGTAGTCTCTTACCTACAAAGCCCCCTCTGCTGTCACCCACCCTCGCATTATCTCTCCTGAAGCCGGGACTGGCCCTATAGGGAGACGTCAGGACGACTGCGACTGACACTTTGAGCCGGAGAACTGTAACAGATGGACATCTGGGTGTTGAAATAATGATAGGTTTCTTCTACACTAATCCAAATATATAGGAAGGAAGATTGATGTGATAGGTACAATATTTCATTCTTAGAGGGGGCTATTAGAATGGAAAGATATTAGCCAAGTTTAGAGAGAAGAGAGCTATTCGAATTGAGTAGCCTACAGATATATACAATACAATAAGTCATGGGCTCTTATATTAAATATAGGGGTCCATATCTAAGTAGCCTATATAATGTACGGTGCTTGGGCTGCAGAGAGACAGAGGTGGTGGAGTAAGAGAGGATGGGTGCGTTCCGGTTCTTTTTGTTTAGTTCGGGATCACTGAGCACTTCTGAGCAGTAACCTATAAGCAGTGTTGGGTAAACTCACACAAGAAATGAGTTAAATCAAAACTCAACTCATGCACCTCAAAATGAGTTTAAACTCAAACTCAACTCATCCTAAGTGAAATGAGTTAACTCAAACTCAGTTGTTAAATGAGTTAACTCATCAACTCACTTGTCTCATACCAGCACGTTCTAATCGAACGTTGTACAAATACACAGTTACCAGGAAATGGTATCATCAGTTTATTATTACTAGTATAACTGTTATTATTATTAATGGGATAATGGATAAACCAGGTTATTATTACTGAGTCAAAGTAAACACCACAGTCCACATGTTTCACATCTCAAACATGACTGGTATTAGCTTTAAGCAGAAGTTTTTAAAAGTTGGTGTGTGACAGCCTGTTCCGATATTTAAAAAACCGGCTTGTCTCAACATAATATGTGCCGAGTGAGTTGAGTTTGAAATAATTGACTTATAACTCAAACTCACAGAAAATATGAGTTAACTCAAACTCATAACTCACACTCTTTAAGATGAGTTAACTCAAACTCATAAATCACAGCAAGTGAGTTAACTCGTGAGTTTAAACTCATCTGAGTTAACTCATACCCAACACTGCCTAAAAGGGGCGCTATATAAATCTCCGTAATGAATGAATGAGTTAATGAATATCCATGCCATCTTCAGCTGTCGACGGGAATCCGTTGGTCGGTTCCACGCGTGTGCGTGGGCCCGCCACTGGTGACTCTTCTAGCTTTCTGTGCATTGTTTTGCTAACTGATGCAATATATTCGTTTGTAATGACTCTTAACATCATAATAGGCTAGCGCAGAGAGCGCCACTGAGGAGATATCTTGAAGAGGCGCTATATAAATTCTCAGAATAAATAAATGAATGAATGAATATAATGTCAACAGATCTAAATTAGTCTGTTTTGGTCCTTCTTGTTATAGCAAATACTGTAATCCGGTCATTGAATCAGAATCTATTAAATTGGTTAAGGAATTAAAAAATCTTGGATTAGGGCCTATACTTTGTCTGTTGCAAAAAGTTTAAAATCGATGTGTCTGTTGCAAAAAAAACGTTTGTCTGCTTCTGTTGCGCCATATATTTCATTCAAAATATGTTTCTGACTCTGAGCATGTGAAATCAAGATTATTCCTTAGGGTCTATTAACTTACCAACCCAGATGCGTCAGTTGAATGTGTGTTGGAGTAATGTATACAGGAAGGTATTTGACATGGCTGTATCAATGTGAATCTGTTAAAGACGTTCAATTCTATTCTATTCTGGTCGTATAAACTTCGTACATATACCACACCTGCGTAAACTTTGGTCGATTGTTGTATGGAAGTCATAATAACAGCAAGTGTCCTTGGTGTTTGTGGCAAAAGACCTGTATAGGCCTACAATATTGAACTTAATCCACTTTGTGATGAGTTTGGTATTGCATGCATGATATATCTACGTTAGATCATAGAAGATCATCATCTCATGTATGCCAGTTTTGCATCTGCCTATACTTAACTTTTTCTTCTTGTTTTTGTACTGTCTACATTTGTGAGTGAATAAACATAATTATAATATTTTATATATATATATATATATATATAATAGAGAGAGAGAGAGAGAGAGAGAGAGAGAGAGAGAGAGAGAGAGAGAGAGAGAGAGAGAGAGAGAGAGAGAGAGAGAGAGAGAGAGAGAGAGAGAGAGAGAGAGAGAGACAGAGACAGAGACAGAGACAGAGACAGAGACAGAGACAGAGACAGAGACAGAGACAGAGACAGAGACAGAGACAGAGACAGAGACAGAGACAGAGACAGAGACAGAGACAGAGACAGAGACAGACAGAGACAGAGACAGACAGAGGGAGAGGAGAGGGAGGGAGAGAGAGAGGGAGAGTAGATAGATAATAGATATAGACACATGTATAAACAGTCGTACATACGATGTAGATATATCGGTACATAATCTGACTTGGAAATGACTCATCCGTTTTGACGGTGTTGTGGCTTAACACACAGGCAGTGCTGGTGTCAGATGTCTAACCCAGGTTTGGAGCTGACACTTTGACTGCTGCAGATGGAAGCGACTCCAGGCAGCCAGGTTTGGCGTACATTTAGGTTGACCTCTATTGTCAGCCTCCGATAGCGTGTACGAATGGAATCTGTCACGTGTACGCAGCTCTGCAACCGGACACCTGGGCGTTTCGCCGGCTTCAGCTCGTGTGATACACGCGGCCAAAATTAAGCGGGTGCAAGTCACTCAGCCGATCGTCTTCGGCGGATATCAAAGCTCGTAGAGCTCTCAACTCTGGTAAGATCCTGATCTACTTTACAACATACTTTTAAGAAGCGCTACACACTTGTCTTGCTGCACGGTAGTTTACGAATGTGTTAGTTTTAGTCACACGTGTATGTATGTATGTATGTATGTATGTATGTATGTATGTATGTATGTATGTATGTATGTATGTATGTATGTATGTATGTATGTATGTAAGTATGTGTTTATGTATGTATGTATGTATGTATGTAGGTATGTATGTAGGTATGTATGCATATATAGCCTAGTCCGAAAAACTGCAAAGAACCCGCGGGATTATCATCCATTGGATTGATTTCAATCCATCTGATGGTCGGCGTCAGGATTCTGGATTCTGTATGCCACGATTTGTGGAAAACCAGGAACTGTCTTCAAACAGTCATCCGTCGTAAGAAAAGATGAGGTCTAAATCTAGTTACTGAGACACAACACTCAACATGTAGCTATCGGGTTGTATCCAGAGTTTGCAAGTGGTCCGTACAACGCAGTAGGCTGGTTTCCGTACTAGAAATGGGGATCGGGAGAGAGTAAGGTCTATGGAACCACTATAAATATTGTGGAAGTCAGATGTAATAGAACTTGTAGGGCTGCATTTCGATTAATTTTTTTATTCGCGATTAATCGCACGATTAAAAAATTAACGCAAAAATTAACGCGATTAATCCCACATTCATTGACCTTTTTATGTTTATTTTAAGGGTCTAGAATTCAAATAATTCAATCAAAATTCTAAAACAAGTGTCTCAATCTTTAACTGTAGCAGTCTGGGATGCTCGCTTTTTAGTGAAAATAGTCCCGTATAGACAGAGAACAAGTTCGGAAGGAACACTTGTGGCCGCAGAAGCTAGATATTTCCTTTCTACAGAAGCTAGGACTTTGTGGGCTATAGCATGCTCCTTCACCACTGCAGTGGACAAGAATCCACGTCATTCTTCAGCGCATCTTTGTAGCGAAGAAGTGCATCTGAATTTGATTTTGCCCGAGAAATCAACGGTTCATCATCATCAAATGATGAAAATTCACCGTCCTTCGATTTTCCGAGCCACATGCTAAGAAGGCATGTGGTAAGACAACGACGAATTACTCCGGTGGTATAGAAATCCTCGGTTGCAGTATCGACCCTAGGCCTATACTTTATCAGTTTTAAATCTAAATTGTTCATCCATAACTGTTTTGCGTATTTTCTTTGACTCCACAATGTTCGACACAAATCAACCTTAATTTTTTTAAATCGACGCATGTCTTCGATGTCAACAAACGAATGAAGAGAACATGCACCGGAGTACCGAATGTACGCATGTAGGAGACAGAGGGAGTAGCCTAGACTAAGAGTAGTGCTGAGTGACTCAACAGAATTGGACGATAATCGATAGCGGATTATTTGAGAAATATTGATTGTAAGAACTTAAATTTGTTATTAGGCATTTTTATTTGAGACTTTTTATCAAGAGATTTTTAACGCGTTAATTTTGCGTTAAAATAATTAATCGCAAAAATTTTTAACGCGTTAATCGCAGGCGTTAACTGCGATTAACGCGCAGCCCTAAATAGAAGTAACTGAGCTGGGAACAGGTCGATAGTCCGAAGGTTCGATAGTCCGAAGGTTCGATAATCCGAAGGTTCGATAGTCCGAAGGTTCGATAGTCCGAAGATTGCATGGTAAAACATATAGCCTATGTAGAAATATATGTTTATGGGTAATCCCGTATTTTACGTTGATAAATTCCTTGTCCGAAGGTTCGATAGTCCGAATGTTCGATAGTCCGAAAGTGTCATGGTGAAAAACATATATATGTATAAGTACATATATATATATATATGTATATGTACATTATATGTATATATAAGCATGTTTGTATACAATGTCATATGTATTTATATCTATATACATGTACATATGTTATATATATATGGATATAAGTATATATATATCATATATATATGATATATATCATATCATATATATATATGATATATATAATTATGTGTGCATGTGTGAATATATATATGTATGTATCTATATGTATATATGTATGAGTATATATACATGTATATAGATGTATGTGTTTATGTACATGTATATATATATGTATTTACGTACATATGTACTTATGTATGTATATATATGTGTGTATATATATGTACATGTACATATATATATATGTATATGTGTACATGTATGTATAGGTATGTGCAAGTATATATATATATATATAGGTAGGGGCGCTATAACAAGTATATACAATATGTATATATATATATATTATGTTTGTGCATGTATAGCCTATATATATGTACATTATATGTATGTATATGCATGTATATGTATCTATATATATGTAGGTAAACGTGTAGTTTAGCGTCGTAATTATTTTCTGACTTTAAGTGAAACAAATAGTCCGTAAATTGCCCAATTAATGTATCAGTATAGTTATAATTGGTTAAACAGAAGGAAATCGATTGAAAAATTATTTTAAATATTCAATATTTCTCATAACAAATG
>JACEVL010002554.1:0-16822 GCA_020284085.1 Aporrectodea caliginosa
TGCCTGTCTTTGTATGTGTGTTCTTCCTGCCTTGTCACTGTGGTTGTCTGGGTGCGTCCTTCTTGGCTTCTGCTCAGCCCTCCCCTTCCCCTCCGGGCGCTGCTCAGTCCGGGCGCTGCTCAGGTCTCCGGCTTCTGCTCAGCCCTCCCCTTCCCCTCCGGGCGCTGCTCAGTCCGGGCGCTGCTCAGGTCTCCGGCTTCTGCTCAGCCCTCCCCTTCCCCTCCGGGCGCTGCTCAGTCCGGGCGCTGCTCAGGTCTCCGGCTTCTGCTCAGCCCTCCCCTTCCCCTCCGGGCGCTGCTCAGTCCGGGCGCTGCTCAGGTCTCCGGCTTCTGCTCAGCCCTTCCCTTCCCCCTTGGTCGGCTTCTGCTCACCTCGCGCCCGGGACACCCCCCGCAATTGTGCTATATATAGACGATGCATTTGACTTTGCGACTGGGTGTGTGCTCTGACCTGGTGAACTTTGACGACGTCTGTCTTGCAGTGGTGATTGATTCCGGTCTACCGTTGCGTGTCTGTGTGACAGTGGTAGAGTGGGCTGACGATTTGGCAGAATATACGGGTTCAAAACCTAGTGACTTTGACTTGTCTTGGTTGATTGGAGCGCGTCGTCAGCGGCGATTGCCATAAGTCGTCTGCAATACTCCAGACGCCGGACTTGCGCTCTTTCGAGCGACACGCGAGACTGTAGTCCTCCTGCGCAGAAACCTCTGCCTTCGCAACACGAGAAGCGTGCGAACTGCCCTACCTGGGTGAGAGGCGATTTCCGCGACATTATTATTAGAAGACGTATAGATGCGGATGCTCTATGCGGCCCCGGCGTGGTGGGGCTTTGTGGGGGCAGAGGGACGCTCTCGTCTTCAGGCAACTATACGGCGACTGGTCCGGTCTCGTTATCTACCGGAATTCTACCAAAGTTTCGAGCAACTTTGCAGAAAAGCAGACTCTAACCTCTTTTCTACCATCATCAGCAACCCTGCACATGTATTACATCAACTACTGCCTCCCGTGAAAACTGTTTCTTACTCGCTACGCCCCAGAACCCCCAATAGAATAATACCTAAGGCAAACTCTCTATCTCGTAAAACATTTGTCACACGGATGCTTTATACTTAATTTTTTTATATATTTGATGATCTTTGTACACCAAAATGCGGTTAGCAGTTGGTTTTCAATAAAGGATATACTTACTTACTTACTTACTTATTATTATTATTAATATTATTATTATTATTATTATTATTATTATTATTGTTATTGTTATTGTTATTGTTATTGTTATTGTTATTGTTATTGTTATTGTTATTATTATTGTTATTATTATTATTATTATTATTATTATTATTATTATTATTATTATTATTATTATTATTATTATTATTATTATTATTATTATTATTATTATTATTAAGATTATTATTATTTTCATCAATCAGCCTCAGTAACGAAAGCTACAATTAACAAGGGAAGCAGCGTAGCTGTTGTCTTACTACTACTACCGCTGTTGTTGTTGTTGTTGTTGTTGCTGCTGCTGCTACTACTACTACTACTACTAGGGCCTACTAATACTATCACTACTACCATAATTATCATCGCCATCATCATCATCATCATCATCACCATTACTATCATTATTTACTTACTTACTTACCGACTTGTTTACTTGTAATAATAATTATAAGTAATACTTACCACTATGCGCCAAATCTGGAGACCGACTTTCTTCCCAGCATCCTTCCAGGCTGGCTCCTTCGTAGCCGACTCCTCTACAATTAAGTAAACCACGTGATTGTAAACTGTTCAAATATAACGATGAATTTAAATAGCATCGAACCGGAGAGTAAGGAACATCAGTCCTTCTGAGCTAACTCAGCCGTCCATCCTTTAAGGATCGATATATAAATATCAGCCTACCACTGACAGTTGAGGCATTATGGTCTTGTTGTCGGTTTGTGGTCGAAAGATATTTCGAAATCGAGGGATGTGCTTAAGAGAAGTTTCTGTATAGAGACACGTTAATAGGTGTCGTTAGAGTCGGGAACTTGTGTCGGGTATCATGTAATTGTAACCGTAATATCAAGATTTCCACAGAGCTGTAGAAAGCTGTAACCAACTTATTCACGGACGCTCAGTCAAAACATTGATGAACAGGCAGATCAGGCATGGCTATTCAAATGGCATATAAAAAATTGGCTTTGTAACTTTTTCCAGGATGCACATATAATTTACCGAGGGCCTTTCAGAGGTTCCTAAATTGTGCTTTGTAAAGATTTATTTACAACCTTCCCTCTCCCATCAATAGGTAAATCATAACCGTAAATGTGACGTGAGACGCGCGTTCATTAACGCGCTTGTCTCGTCATTCAACGACTGCAGACAGTGCAGAGTAGCCAGGAAAAAATTCCGGAGGGGTCTTTCATTGGAGATGATCATATTTTTTATAACTGTTTAGTTTTTAACCCTTTGGAGGTGAGGTGAATCATTGTAACGTTTTAGGTGAGGTGGGGTCTGACATACCCCAATACATATAATTACTTGCAAGTCGCAATATCAACTACATAACATAAATTGTGAGCTAAACTATAGTTATGTAACCAATTATCGGCTAAACTGGTGATTTTCAGGAACAAATAACAGTTTTCAATCATAATTATTGATATGGCCAGCGTAGTGGCGCTCAAAATCAAAGCGGCCCTTTGCAATGGCATCTTCGTGGCCCTCGAAACATGTAACATTTGGGAACACGTGACATAATACCCGTAATAATGGATCAATTTTGCATCGATGCAACACTATATGCAGTAATATCTTATAATCGCACAATTTTTTTGGCACTGTGCCGTTACTTTTTTAATTAATTAAAATCAATATGTATACGAAAAATATAATTTCACTTTAATATGCAAGAAATAAAAAAATGAAGTCCAAAAGTACCTGAAAGTGTCCTAAAGTGTCCGAATTTCACATTCACTAAGGTAGACAAAAATAATCCAAGCTGGTTCTACGTTTTCCGTAGAAAAAGCAGCGTAGAATAGCTATGGGGTGTGTCATACCCCACCTCACCTCCAAAGGGTTAATAGCAGTAATGCATTCATTTCTAATTGTAGCTGATGTGTAGCAGTAATGCATTCATTTCCAATAATATTGTAGCGGATGTGTAGCAGTAATGCATTCATTTCTAATAATATTGTAGCGGATGTGTAGCAGTAATGCATTCATTTCTAATTGTATACCTGATGTGATGTTAGAATAATCGTGAATAGACACCCCTTAAAAGCACTCAATAGAGATTATTTAAATACGCCCATGAACAACTCTGAACCTGCAGCACAGAGTCCATGATTATGCTGGGCAAGCCGCTATGTCACCAAGGAACAGAATTTCGATTGGCTTTGGCTCGAGTCAAAGGTCTGAGAGCTTTGGAAAAGTGTTTTTAGCAACTAATGTTGCATTCGCCAGATGGACCCAGTAGCAATGCTAAACTGCAGGCGTGCCACCGTTGTACGGATAGGATCCGGAGTTAACGACATCTTATGGCAACAAAGGCCGTTGACGTCGACAGATATTATTTTGAACAGTTCACATGGTATGTCATGGCGTAATAAGGAACACTTTCACTTCTAGGGCCAATATCAAGATTAAAAGAGGCGTGGAATTATTTTCAAGTTCTCAATTTCACCGTTGTATAGCATTAATGTTTGTCAATACAAGTAGTAAGCTTCAGTTTAACGACACTGTGATAACAAATTTTACTAGCGTCGCCCTCCTCCTTGGTCCAGGTTTGGAACTGGCACTGCATGGCACTAGGGCACGGTTGGGCAGTGGTGGAGTTAAACTGCAAGATAATGTAATGCGCTATTTCTACAACAACCATTTACGGATAAAACGAAATTATTACTTATATTTGGCCGGATGAACACGATGTAAAGGTGTCTAAATGAAGCGATTTAGAGATGTCTAAAGGTGATGAGATCCCTTTTTAGAGGTGTCTATAAGCAGAACTTTGTCTCTGACGATTATTTTAATATAGAGTTAACCCGCATGTCAACCACAAGTGTAGAGCAAACTCTGGTCATTTCAAAACATATGATATAATTTTATTCAAACCTTAAAACAATTTAAACATCATTTAAATAAATTGTTAATTGCCAGAACTAACTTTTAACCAGTTTATCGATGTCGGATCCGAACAGCGCCAGATTAGAATCCTTCCAGTCGTAGTTCTTCGGCTTGATCAATCCTAAATCGAAAATGAAAGTTTATAAGTTTGTCATCATCATCATCATCATCATCATCATCATCATCATCATCATCATCATCATCATCATCATCATCATCATCATCGTCATCATCATCCATCATCATCATCATGTCGTCATCACCACCACCATCACCACCACCATCATCATCATTATCATCACACCATTACCACCACCACCACCACCACCACCACCATCATCATCATCATCATCATTATCATCATATTCTTCCTTTTGATTGTTAATCCGCATACAGCATCATCGTTTTTGTTATCATCGTCGTCGTTGTCATCATCATCATCATTATCATCATCATCATAACCTTCTAAATTGTCGCCTTCATTGTGGTCATAATCGGCGCAGTTCTCATCAGCATCATCATAATCCACCATTATCAACGTCAACATCATCCACCATTATCATTATGATTATAATCCCCATTATAATCATCATCGACAACAGCAGCGTTATCATCCACAATGGTCGTCATATTTGGTTACTGCCATCTTATGATGACCCCACTGTTAACATCATTAGCATTGACGTATCGTCAACAACAACATTAACTTCTCGCCCATTTAATTTACGTACTACGTTGAACTTCTCAGGGCCTCGTCATAATTTTACTTTAAACTAACCTGTCATCTTTAACCTGTAAACGGAGGAGTCTGGCTTGTGATTGGGAAACGCAACAAAACTGTCGTTCTAGTTTTCAGTTTCTTGATCCCAATTAAATATATCGCTCTTTGATCCAATTAAGGTGTATAAAATCACTTAGACCTTTGATTTCACTTTGCCAAAAACAACTATTGATTAGATCGATTCAGCTTAGGCCTATTCTGTAGTAGGCTTTCAGGCCCATACTAATCAACACCCACCATCTCTGAACACAGCAGACATTATTGCTTTTTTTAATTCCAGACATGCATTTCCATGTTATCTTCAAAGTTATAATCTCTTTAGCTTTGTAATTGCAGGGATGTGATCTGATTCTAGCCTGACAACTCTGATCGAGTTAATTAGGTTGTTGCTGTTTAACGACACTGTGTGATAACAAAGATCATTAGCGTTGCCCTTCTCCTTTCTCCAAGCTTTGGACTGGCACTGTCAGAGTACGCACAGTGGCAAAGTTAATTGGCTAGATATGGTCAGATGAAATATTTACAAGAAGAAACCAAAACACGCAATATGATTCCAATTGTTTAACGACATCCTTTGGCTACTATGGCCGTCGACGTCTTTGTGTTAGTATTGTATTTCCATTGTTTGGCCCATTGGCTCTTTTGACTGTAATTCTCTTTTTTTTTTTTTTTTTTTTTCCCAAATCAGCTCTTTTTTGGCTATATCAGCTCTTTTTTGGCCATATCAGCTCTTTTTTGGCTATATCAGTTCTTTTTTGGCTATATCAGCTCTTTTTTTTGGCTGTATCAGCTCTTTTGAAATATGTTTACAAATTTACTAACAGTATTTCTAATATTTCTATAATAACATGAAATGCTATTTGTAAACATAAATTCAGCACAAATGTGTAATATATATATACATACTGTATACACATTTTATTATAACATACATCTATTTACAAGAATGCATCTTAACAAATATTTACATAACAGAAAACTTAATTAATTAAACATGTCATTCATCATTTTTCTATATAACAAAGCAGTATTATTACAAAATTTAATAAAATTATTAATCATCATAATCAAATGATCCTTAATTACACATATAAGCACACTTGTCTTGTTTTAATTGGTATTTAAATCACAAGTAATGTGTTAAATTATATGTTTGTAGTAGATTTGATATGATACTGATAATTATGATAATAATTATAATATTTTTCCTTTATTAATGATTTTAATAAGATTATATACTGTACTCTGCAAACATCCTGTATCAAGCAGAGATTTTAAATTAAATTCTGATTTATAACTATTACATTTTTCTTTTAATATAGTTGAAATATTTTCCTTTTTACATTCCAATAGAATATGTTCTATACTTTCCGTTACCTCACATGTATCACAAAACCCAGTAGGGTGTTTTCTCATTTGAAATAGTCTTTTATTAGTAATGGCAACACCAAGCCTCAATCTACCAATTTGCACCTCTTTATGTCTATATGGATCAGAAAATTTTATATTTGTAGACACAAGTGGGCATATGGATTTATAGAATTTTCCTTTATCATGAATGTTATAATCTATTTGTATTGACAGTTCTTATTATTTTCACCAACAAAATTGTTATCTAACAAGTAACTTATTGAGGAATTCATATTAATACTCAACTGGTGGCACCAGCACTTCCATCGCTTTCTTCCATTGCGCTTTTAATATCTACCGCTGGCTTCGGATCGCCGCAAAACAGATTTAACTTTGGCTTAATTACATCATCGGTTCATTCGCTGGTGAAGTTACCGGAGATAAAAGGTTTTGTTTTCCAATAGAGATGCAATGGGGATGGTATTACATAATAAGGCTTAAGTTCTTGCATGCATTCCCCGACATCATCATTTAACTGCTTTAAATCTGGTTCGTAACTGCACCATGAATAACAGGGACAAAGCCCCACCAGCTCAAGCTTTCATTTGAGATTGGTTTAGGCTAAGGGTTGATGTTTTGTGTTTAGACTTCAGTTTTCTTGTTATTAAGTCCGAGAGTTGAGAGCTTGAGGTTAATAAAGATATAAAGGCATTTTACAGGGCTTCGGCTGTTCTGTAATTAGCGCAGGAAGCATTTGATTGGAACTATGTAGTCTGCCGATATCTCAGCGGTACTGGAGAGAAGTCATTTTGGATGATCCTTAAACTACAATTTCATTTGTTTAAATTTGAGTTATATAATCTTAAGGCCGCCGGAGGGAGTGGTTCCCCACATTCATTTGATGCTGCTTTCATGGCTGGGGTTTCTTGGTCGCATTTCAAAACGTTGAAACCGAAGGCACATCCCCACCAGTATATTGGTTTTAATAATCGCTTTATATCTTCAACTTTTGAGGCTGAAACCGCTCTCATGAGGTTCAGTCTTTTCTTTGTTTTTTCGATCTGCTATTCTATGTGGGGTTTTCAGCAATGAGCACCTATCAAATTTCATTCCTAGAAATTTAGCTTTTGCTTTCTATTTTACGTAATTCTTGATCCATTTCAATGTTTATTATCAGTAATTGTTTAAAATGGCATCCTAAAGAACTCCTACCGTTGCGGCTATAGATATTTTTAACCCATTTTGGTTGTTTTAGTTATTTATTTTATCGACGGACTGTTGGATTTTGTTGGCTCAAGTTTTGCTGTTCTTATGTACTATGTACAATGCACCATCATCTTCATATAGTCACATGTTAACACCTTGTTGAGCCGAAGGAATATCGTTAATCATAATGTGGAGCAACAAGCGGAGAAATTACCGAACTTTGCGGAGTCCCATACGGCTGTAATAGTGGATCGGATAATTCAGTTCCAACTTTTACTTTAAACGTTCTGTTAAATAAAAAGCTTTTAACCCAATTAGCTACATTTCCAACTATTCCTAATTTCTGTAGTTTTTGTAAAAGTGTAGGTACATGTAGCATGTCATAAGCACGTTCAAAATCAATGAATACTGCCAAAACATGTTCTTTATTTTTTAATTTTTTAAGTATAGTATCCTGCAATTTAAGGATCTGATCAATTGTGCTTTTATGCTTAACGAAATCCAGATTGATTTTTTGTAAATATAGCATTTTTTCTAAATACCACTGGAGACGGTTCGCAACCATTTTCTCCATTACTTTGCATAAAGTCGCTGTTAATGAAATTGGTCGATAGGATTCTGGTTTTGCTGCATCCTTATTAGGTTTAAGTAAGGGTAAAATAATGGCATGATTCCAATCACTTGGCATATTTCCCTCAATCCATACATTATTATAAAAACTCAATAGAGTTTTTAATGCATTTTTATGTAAATGTTTCAGCAATTCGTATGGTATCCTATCATCTCCTGGTGATTTATTATTTTTTGCTGATTTGATTGCTTGTTTTAGTTCATTCAAACTAAACATTTTGTTCATTAATTCTATTTCTTCATTACTGTTATTTTCATTAATGATATGGCTATTTTCTAAGTTATTATTTTTAATATGATCTAAGAAGTTTTTATTATAATTTTTGGAGTTACTAGTTTTTTCGTAAGTGTGTGCTAGTAAATTTGCTTTATCTTGGTTTGATTCAGCTAATAACCCATTATCATTAAGAGTAGGAATCGATGCGTAAGCTGTTATACCATTCATTTTCCTAGCCATGTTCCATACTGATCCTAATTTCGTTTGATTAGTAAGTCCAGAGCAATACTCCTGCCAGCTGGACTTTGCTTCTGCCTTGAGGGTTTTTTTAACTATAGCTTCTTGCTTTTTATACTCCAAATAATCATTTAGTTCCTTTGTTTTCTTCATTTTGTTTCTACTTTGATTTCTTTTATAAACAGCTTCATTACATTTATTATTCCAGTATGGTAGAGGTTTAAATTTCTTATGTTTTTTATTATTCCTTATAATTTGGCTTTTACGAGGTATTGATTGATTAGCTAAGGTATTTATACTCTCCAGTATATCATTATATTTATCATTTATATTTGTTTTTACTAGAATTTCATTTGTGAATGCTAAGTTGCTAGCTTCTTTATAATTTTTCCAGTCAGCTTTATTCAATTTCCATAATTGCATACTTAAGTTATTTTCTATTATACTTTCTTCATTAATAACAGTAATGGATGCAAAATGATCAGATCCCATATTATAATTAGTAACAGAATGTGTAGCAATTAAAGCTATATCTTGGGAACAAATACTTAGATCTATAACTGAGTTATTATTTAACTGATTAGAGGTAATATATGTTGCTTTTCCTGTATTAAGTACAACCATATCCTTTTCTGCTAATATTTCTTCTATTATTGTTCCTCTTGGTTTAGTATATGGGCATCCCCAAAGTTTACTATGTGCATTTAAATCTCCTACTATAAGTGCTCTTTTATGTGTAAACAGCTTTGCAATTTCCTCCTTAGCTAATGTATGTGAAGGTGATAAATATGTATTAAATATCTTTAAATGACCATTAATAGTTTTAACCTCAATGCCCTGAATTTCAGTATTCAAAACCTCTTCTGTATTAAGTACAGTAAAGTTTAAACCCACTTTTATGTAAATAACAAGACCCCCCTTTTTATTACTTGTACAATCTTTACGTATTACATTATAACCGTTTATTTTAGGTGCTTGAGTTTTAGCTTTTAGAAGTGTTTCCTCTACGCACACCACATCAGGTGGGTTGATTACATTAGTCAAGAAATTAATAAGTTGGTCCTTATGACCCCTTAAGACAATTACAATAGAATTGGACTTCATTTTCAAACATAAGTTGTGAAGCAGCTTGGCAAATAATCATTTTAGCCTGTTCTTTTGTTTTACAACTATCTATTGTTGCTAAAATTCTGAAAATCCTCATAAAGCGGACATAATGGAAAGGAAATACTATCAGTTGATTGACAAAAGATCAAAATCAGCTGATGATAACAAACACAAGAAGATGAAGATAAAGGAAGAATTTGCGAAAGGAAAAATCACGTACAGCAATCAATCATCTGAGTTGTACAAAACTGGTAAGAAAAGTCAAATGAAAAAGAAAATTAAATTAGGAGAAAATAATGAAACATGTGTATATCATTGCAATCATGAAGGTGATATCATTGATGTTAATGCATCATTCATGTTAACACAAAACAGAATGTAAACACAGCTAAGGATGTAACACAGGCTCATGTTTGTAACAATGTAGATAATGATGATGTCATTCATGTTAACACACAACAGAATGTAAACACAGTTAAGGATGTGACACAGGCTCATGTTTGTAACAATGTAGATAATGATGATGTCATTCATGTTAACACACAACAGAATGTAAACACAACTAAGGATGTAACACAGGCTCATGTTTGTAACAATGTAGATAATGATGATGTCATTCATGTTAACACACAACAGAATGTAAACACAGCTAAGGATGTAACACAGGCTCATGTTTGTAACAATGTAGATAATGATGATGTCATTCATGTTAACACACAACAGAATGTAAACACAACTAAGGATGTAACACAGGCTCATGTTTGTAGCAATGTAGATAATGATGATGTTAATCATGTTAACACACAACAGAATGTAAACACAGCTAAGGATGTAAAACATTCTTATAGCGTTAACACACAACAGAATGTAAACTCAGTTAAGGATGTAACACATTCTTATAGCGTTAACACACAGCAGAATGTAAACACAGTTAAGGATGTAACACATTCTTATGTAAAGCCTCATCAATCTCGCCCTACAATGACAGATCAACAACGAGAAATAAACTCCAGAACAGTCTTTGTAGCTGGTGAGGGAGATCAATTGATTAAGCTTTACAAACATAAACCTCGTCTTCTAAACAAGGATATCATTGAACAAGCTGGAGGTCAAATTGATAAAGTTTTTCTTACCAAATATGGTACTCTTAGAATAGTTGCTTGTACTAATACACAGAGAGATAAACTAATGAAATTGAACTATCTTGATAATAAACCAGTCAAAGCAAGTCTGCCATATAACTTAACTAGAATGAAACCTAATTTAAGCAAATCAATACCAACTAACAAACAACAAGATAATTACCTTGTTAAAGGAGTTATTTACGGATTGCTTGAAGACCAGCACAATTTAAATGAAATTGCTAAAGAAATCGGTGCCTCTACAATGTATGCGTTAGGGAATTATGAAACAAGCAACGCTACTGTAGTAGCTTTTAATAAAGATACCATTCTTCCATCAACGATTGAATTTGACAATCACAAATTCAAGGTTCATTTGTTTATTCCCAAACCAAGACGCTGTGATAAATGTCAGAAATTTGGACATTTGAGATTTACATGTACAAAAGATACCATTTGTAGCTATTGCAGTGGTCGTCATGAATTTAAAGAATGTAACTCAATTACTCAGAAATGTGCTAATTGTGGACAAGCTCATAGCGCTGCTTTTAGAGGATGTCCTCAATATATTGAACTACAAAAAGCATTGAAGATAAGAGCAGAAGAAAATGTTACACTAAATGAAGCCATACAAAAGGTTAAAATAAATCAGCAGTTTGACAGATTGCGCAAAGATCTTAATGTAAATTTAAATCAAGGAACTAACTGCCCCACAGTTAATAATGTAAACATTCAAACCTATGCTGATAAACTGAAATCCAGTAATGTTAATCAGTTATGGCCCTCCCTTGCATCGTCATCAACAGTGCAAATCAAACATACAAATCATTTAGAATCAGAAATCCCAATGGAAGACTCCTTTACATTGTCATCAACTGTACAACTCAAACATAATGATCATTTAGAACCAGAAATCCCAATAGAAGACTCCACTTCACAAAATGTAATTGAAGCTTTCCTGAATTTTAATGATAAGAAATACTATGCAAGTAACAAGAACAATGTGGAAAATAATGATCCAATTATTTCTAGAAATAAGAGATTTGTACTTGGCATTTTAGCAACAATAGATAATTGTAAAACAAAAGAACAGAAACACTACAAGGTGTCCAAATAGGAGTGCGTCACAGGCACATTATTATTAATAAATATTTCTTTATTAATTCAAGCCCGAGCAAGTACGATTACAAGTCGTAGTATGACCGGATGATTACAAATTATTACAGGAGTTGAATTTAACTGTATGGCAGTCACGCAAGGCGCCCATCACGTCCTACTGCTCATTTTACCAACGCCATCTAGCGATTGACAGGCTATTGGTGCAAATTGGAAGAAAGTCCTTAGCGACATCTTTTGGCTGCCAAGACGAAATCAAACTTAATTAGGCCTAATAACCGCGAAGGCTTTCATCCTCATATAGCAGTAACACTGGTACAGTAGGCCCCGAGTCATTTAGATTGATCAAGGAAATTTATTTCTCTGTGATGTTACAGTTCATGACCAGCTGCTGTGGCCACAATAATTTTGCTTGCAGGGAAAAGATATATATCGCGCAATCAGTCTAGTTCTTTGAACCTGAGATTTTGACCTCATGCCTATTAGGTCTAAGTGTTTCAGGCAAACAGGCGTACACGTTTAAAGGTTTGATATAGGCCTAAATATCGATAAGTTTTATCGGCTTAAAGGTCAGAGGTCACTACATAATTAATTTATCGGTCTGATAACGAATAAAAGGAAGTAATTCTAAGTAGATTTATGTCCTGTCTGTATACAGTCAGTGGATATAGGTTATGGACCTCAATACAGGCCGAGCGTTCCTAGCCACCCGGATACCCTACCGTATACCTTTGCATTGCGCCCACGAATTTTGCCGCGCGCTCCTCCGCGATACAAAAGTTTGGGAGCAACGGGTTACGACTTATAATATGGTCGACAATCTCTCGATTCAGGTGTGGGTCTTTCGAACGGCATAGGCCTACCTCTCAATACTGCCTTATCTATTTGAGTTCAAACGGTCACTATCCTTTGGCCTAGATAGCTCTGGTCGTACTACATGATATCGTACGTGCACACTGCACTTCTGTGATAAAGGCGATCATACCAGTTTCATATTGTTTATCCAATCATAGGCTGCCTATCACTATTTCTCCTTGGCTTTCAAGCACTTGGATATCTAACTGCATCTTCACCTGGCGGCTATAACTATCCGCGCCTCAGATCACATTTCTTGGTGTGACCATGCGCGCGTTACAAATTTATGTATAATAGCCTTTTAATAGGCCTAATAATAATAATAATAATCTGTCTAAGTGGGACTGATTTTCTGGATCTTGACCGATTGCGGCTTTTTTTTAGTGTTTCATCGGTTGATCCCTTTTGCTTAGCCCCCGGGCAATAGAAGTTGTTTAATTTAAAAGTTTACAATTACAATTATAATACAGTGATAAAACGGATCCTCTGATTACGGTCAGTACATTGCCCGCACGTGATACAGGAGGCCTCTGATCATTGAGGTTAAAGGGAAGCTTAACAGTGCATGTTTTTTCTATAGCGACCGTACAGCTTGACCCTCTTTTTTAATAAGTCGACGTTTGTGGCCTGCATTTGCATGCCAACAGTGACAGAAACAGTACCCCAAAAAATTTTTGTCGCATTCAGACATAAAGCCCAATTATTATTATTAATCAAAGGTTTAACGTCGCCTTATGACATCAAAGGCCGTTGAAAATTAAATGTGTTATACCATCAATGAAAACGAGAAATTTAAAGTCCAAACGACACCATTTAAAGGTGTCAAAAAAACCTTACAATGTCACAAAATTCAAAGTTAAACAACATAAAGTAATGCATCGGTTAGGCCTACTTTCTGTGATACACACACTGTGATTAAATGATTCGATACAAATTTAATTATAATAATATCAGACGTTAGATTCTTATTCTACTTGTACTCTTTTTAAATGATTATTTATTAATTTTCAGTTTACATCTTGTACAACATTCACTATTTACCATTATACTTTTTTGAATAAAAATTTGATAAAAACAGCACAAACATTAAATGATATAAGTAATTCACAAAGTCGGCATTTTACCCGTAGACTGTTCGATAATACACTCAAACGTAAGTTTCAAAAAAAAAAAATTTTACAAACATATTACAATTGCTTAAAGTTTGTTTTCAACATGTTCATTGAGACACAACAACTACATTTTCCTTATTACAACATATGAAGACTGCATTATGATGCAATGTAATATTTACTCCAATACAGCAACCAAACTAAACATGTGATACTTAAAACAAAGTTTATAGATACTTAATGAACAATATGCCATATATGTAATTTATTACATCAGTTTTTTATTCTTATATAATAAAACATACTTAAGATTAATTATCCCTCACAACCAACTCGCATACATATAACTGAGTTAAGGCAAAAGATTTTATTATAATAATTATGCAAATCATAATAATGAAATACGCAATCCTAAAAGCAAAAAGCACCAGTAAAAGAGTAATTAAATATCCACAGATTTGACACCAACAAGAAGGGGGGAAAAATTACTCAAGCAACAAAATTAAAATATCTATTCACAAAATTCGCCCATTAGTAATCAAACAAAGTACCTATACACTTCATTCTGAAACACATTTACCGTCAAAAGGGTTTTTAAGACATTTCATCTTTATACAATTGACATTTATTTCTTAATAACATAGAAATATTTTTTTTTTACAATCAAGAAAGGTGATGAATGTCTCCTTACCTGACAGGTATCACATAAACCGTTAGAATGTTTTTTTATAACGAATAGTCTTTGATTAGTATTGGCCACTCCAAAAGCAATCTAAAAATTTTGGGACTTCCTTATGCCTATAAGGTTCAAAATATTTTATTCTTCTAAAATTGGACAAATAGATTTATAAAAATGACCTCTATCATCATTACTATATTCTAGTTGCCATTTATTTACTATATAAAGTTTTATTAAAGTAAAAATTTCCTAAGTTCAAGATAATTAGTAGAATTTATGTGATCAATAGTTAGACCTTTTTAGCCAAATTATCTGCTCTATCATTGCCGACAGATCAATGTGACTTGGGATCCAAAAAATCTTATTTGATTAGAATTTAATTTGTAAGGGATATAGTAAATCTTTTAAATAAAGTGGGTCTAGACTGACAGTAAGACCTCTTAATTATGTAAACACTCAAGAATCAGAGAAAATCGCAAACTTACAATTACTATAACACTCCTGTCTAATATCCATAGAACAGTTTCAATAATTGCAGTTAATTCAGCTGCATAAACACTTGAATTATTACACAATCTAAATTTCTTATCTACATTTAAACTTGGCCTTAAAACGCAACAAGCTTACTTTTGAATCAGTAAAATTAAAAAAATCATTTTTGAAAATTTAATTCAAGCTATTTTTTGAAATTTTGGTTAAGTTTTTCTTATTTAAACCCCTCCCAATAATAATTTATTTTTTTTTAAAAATTTAAAATAAGAATTTTTTAATTGGCCAATTGCTACCCCTTTTGTACAAAAATATCTCCATTGAATGACGACAGTCAAATATTCTAAAATTACAAAGTTTAAAAATAAAGGTTTTTTAACGCCTGCAAAACCCCTGCGGGAACATGATAGAGTATTGAATCACAAATCCAAAATCACAAATGTCAAAAAAAATCATAAAATACAATAAAAAAGACATCTATGGATATATGAGATTAACGTAATAGTCATGGGAAAAAGAAAGATCAGCAATAAAATCAATTAAATAACATACGCTAATAAAACCCATCGGGGTTTAAAGCGTCAGCATGTGGGATCTCACGGTTATGTGAACGAGGACGGAGAGAGTTTTAAAATTCTTTATAGGAGGCAGTAGACCATTTAGAACATGACTGGGGTTGTGAAGAAAGAGAAAAAGAAGAGTCAGCACGGCGACAGAGGTCATCGAACATTAACTGGTCGGCAGGCAAAAACTTTAGCCGTACCATTTTCCGTATTATTGCATTAATACCCCGCGTTGACCAGCATTGGCAAAGCCGTACCATGCAGGGGGAAAATACAGGAGGGGAGCCAAGAGGGCCCGAACTACATCAAAAAGGCGTATCCCCGAGAGACCATGGGCAATAAGGGTGCGTATCGCATAGAGCGATTGGCAGCCTTAATACAGATACGGTCAATATGGGGGTCAAAAATAATCTTCCCAAATTTACCCCTAGTAACAGATCAGTCCCAAATTTGGTAAAGGGAAAAAAGATAATTTTAAATTATTAAATTTACAAAACTGGGGTTTCGCCTCAGGAGGAGTGTAAGGCGCGTGTCGCTCAGGATGGGGGCGTAAGTAGACCTCCCTGTTTTTTCAAGGGTTTCTGCGTCTGCCGTCGACGGGGCCCCGGCGATCAGTGTCACCCACCGAAGGATCAACGTCAAAGTTCTAAGACGATATTTATTCAAAAACCACCATCACAACAGGCCAAGCTAGCTTAAAGACTATCAGATCACCATACAACAAAGACCTCAGAACCTCCTTATATACCCAGCAGGGGTGAGGGGTATCGACCGACTGAGGGTCGCCTGCAGTAACACCGTCGCCCGACAGAGGGTGTCTCAAAGAGACCGCCGCCGGCCGGGAGAGGGTGTCTCAAAGAGACCGCTGCCGGCCCGGAGAGGGTGTCTCAAAAACCCCCCGGGGGAGAGAGGGTGTTTCAAAGGACCGCTGGGCCCGGAGAGGGTGTCTCAAAGGATGCCGCCGGCGGGGGAGAGGGTCGCCCACAGAGCAGCAGTCGCCAAGTCCAAGACAGCGGTCGGCGGGGGAGAGATAAGCGCCCGACAGACCGTGTGAAAGAGAAGACCACCCAAGCGCTAATGTCCGTCGAGTCGGCAGTCGGCGGGGGGAAAAGGCAATAAAGACTCGAGGCGTGGGAAAGCAACGGTCGGTGAAAGAGAGATGGACTCAAGGCACCAGACCACCCAAATCGCCACACCCTACCCCGGCTACGATTCGATATGCCCTCATATCGAGTCCCAAAAA